>CAUYSK010059207.1:0-15374 GCA_963575035.1 Avahi laniger | reverse complement strand
TTACTTTTGTTGATTTAAAAACCAAGTTATCTGAGATCACACACACCAGCCTTTTTTTGGCTTCCATTTGCTTGAAATATTGATTTCCACCCCTTTACCTTGAGTCTAAATGCATCCTTGCAGGTTAGATGCTTTTCCTGGAGACAACAGATGCTTGGCTTGTTTTTTCTTATCCATTCGGCCAGCCTGTGTCTCTTGAGCAGGGAGTTCAAACCATTCACATTTATTTAGAGAACCAATAAGCGGGGGAATTAGTGTTCATTCTGTTGTGTTGCGTTTTGTTGCTTTGTTTTCTCTCTTGAACCGTTGTGGAATCTAGCCTTTGATCTTTAACTTTTGAGTGGTTTCACATTCTTCAGTGTTTACTGTGTTGAATTTTGTGTAATTCTGTTTTGAATACTTCTTGGAGAGCTGGTCTTGTCCTGGTGAATTCCCTCAGTCTTTGCTTATCTGAGAATGTTTTTATTTCTCCTTCATATATGAAACTTAGTTTAACAGGGTACAAGATTCTAGGCTGGGCATTATTCTGTTTCAGAAGAGTGAGAATGGGGCCCCAGTCTCTTCTTGCTTGTAGGATTTCAATTGAGAAATCTGGAGTTATTCTGATGGGCTTTCCTTTGTATGTTACTTGTTTCTTTCACCTTACAGCTCTTAGAAGGGCCTCTTTAGTGAATATTTTGGTCAGTCTGATGACTGTGTGACGTGGTGTCTTCCTATTTGCATTGAATCTCCCTGGGGTCCATTGAGCTTCTTGTACCTGTATATCTAGATTTTTAGCAAGATCTGGGAAATCCTCCTTTATTAATTCTTCAGATAGCTTATCCAGCCCTTTAGTATTTTCTTCTTCACCTTCTGGAACCCCTATCACCCTCAGGTTCGGTTTTTTGACATAATCTCACATTTCTTGTAGGCTTATTTCTTTTCTCTTAATTTTCTACTCAATCTCTGTGACTGACTTATTTAATTGGAACAAGTTGTCTTCAATCTCTGAAATTCTTTCTTCTGTTTGATCTACCCTGTTCTTGAGGCTTTCCACGGTGTTTTGTAGTTCCCTGAATAAGTCCTTCATTTCCAGGAGATCGGTTTGATTTTTCTTTTATATTTCAATTTCTTTAGTGAATTTTTCTTCCAAGTCCTGGATTTTTTTGTGGCTTCTTTGTGTTGGTTATCCATTTTTTCTTGCATATCATTGAGTTTTCTTACAATCCATGTTTCAAATTCTTCTGTCATTTTAGTGTTCTGAGTTTGGTTAATGTCCATTGTTGTGGAGCTGTTGTTCCTCTTTGTAGGTGTGCTTTCCATTTGATTCTTCATACTTTCAGAGTTCCTTCGCTGGTTCCTTCCCATCTGGATAAGTTGTTCCTTCTTGCCTTTAGATTTTCATTTGGATAATGACACACCCTGTTTAGTCTCTCAGCCAGTAGATGGTGTTTGTGGGTGGGATCCTACCACATCCTTTATGATGAATCAGTAGATGCAGTAAAAGGGTGTGCAGGATGACCTCCCTGTCAGTAGGTGGCACTTGCAAGGAGGAGCGTGCTGTTTTTGGGTCCTGTAGCTAGCTCTTGTTCCTCTAGAGAGGCTCTGTTGTCCCTCGGGTGATGCATGGGGCCCTGGGACTTCCAGGTGTGTCCTTGTTCTCCACCTCAGTGGGTGCAGGACCTGGAGTGCGTCTAGGTGGGGCTGGGTTGGGTAAGCCTTTCCTCAGCCTCCACAAATGCTGTTAGCAGGGGTCAAAGGTCTGCTCTTTGTTTCTGAGCAAAGCTGCCGGAAGGGGCTGAAATGGCTCCATTCAGCTGAAAGTCTGGGATGGGGGTGGGGCTGTCCGAGACCCACACTCTGGAGCAGGTCTCCTCCCCTCTACCTCCCCCTCTCCATAGCCTCTCCCAAGCCTCTGCCAGCAAGCAGGACCTCAGGCTGATGGAACTTCCCTGGCTGTGATGTTGGCCAAGAGGTTCCCTACCCAGGATCGCAGCCTGAGCTGGGTGCACAGCCCTCTTTTTGGAGGAGGGCTACCGGTCATGCAAGCTGATGTGCCCTTGAAGGCACACACTCCTCAGTAGGCTCTTTCACAGATCTCTCCTCTGTGTCCCAGGGCAGTGTGATTGTAACCTGGGTGTGGCATCTGGTCTGGGGACCTGTCCCCTGGGCCCTGGAGATCAATCCTTGACCCTGCCAGGGGAAGGGGTGCTGGTCTCAAATCACCTACAGGGTGCCCAAGCAGGATTGATTTCACACCACCTCGGGATTTGTCCCGCTCTCCTGGAGTCCCCAGGCAAGCGACACCTGGGAGGGCTGGCAGGTAGGGAGCTCGCAGTCTGAGTACCCCTCGGTCTGCTGTACGGCCCCAAAAGGAAAGGTCCCATTCCTTGTAGATGTCTCTGTGTAATGGCTAAATTGTCTCTCTGGGCACTCCCGGGTAGGGAGGGGGAAGGAGAGAATGGAGTATTATGGCATCTGCCGATAGGCTCGGGTCTGCACACTGGGAGGTGCTCCGAGGTTGCTGGGAGCCCAGCGCCATGTCTCCAAGAGGCCACTGCTCACTGGCGGCAGCCATCTCTGGGCTGGCGTCGGCAGGTCTCTCCAACCACTCAGGAGCCTACCAGCAGTCCAAGATGCAAGGGAGGGGAAAGTTAACCACTCCACCTACCCTTGTCACTGGTCTCTAAGCCTCTCGGGACCTTTCTCCTTCCAGTTCTCCTCTGCAACGCCTTTCTGTGGAGTCTCCTGTAGTTTCAGGCACCCTTCCTTCTGACCCTCACCCAATCTATGTTTCTCTGCTAGTTTAATTTTTTCTCTTTCTTCTAAAATTTGTCTTTTTTGCAGACACTCTGACTGGTGGCTTTTCTCATCCGCCATCTTGGCTCCCCTGTTTTTTTATTTTTATTATGTCTATCTCCTTAGTGAATTTTTTAATCAATTTCCAAAATTATTTTTCTTGTTTATTTCATTTGGTTTTTCATTTTCTTTTGGACCTTAATAAGCTTCCTTACAAGTCATATTTGAAATTCTTTATCTGTGATTTCAGTATTTTCATTTTGTTTGGGATCCATTGCTAGAGAGCCAGTGTCCTCCTTTAGGGGTGTCCTTTCACTCTGATTTTTCATACTTCTGTAGTTCTTGCACTGATTCCTTCTCATCTGTAGCACCTGTGACTTCTTGTTTTTGGATTTTCTTTTGGTCAAATGGAACTTTTTTCCCATCTTTACTCTTAAGGGTGTACCTGTAGCATATGTTTGGTAACCACATTTGGATTTGTTTGTGGGTGCTTTGATGGGAATCTAGGTTCTGAATGGATATCGTGGTTATAGAAATTCTTAGTGTGGTGATTTTCCCAATTGCTAGTTATTTGTAGACTATAGCAGTGATATACTATGTGCATGGGCAGATTTCCTGTCTTTTGTTGATGAGGGAAGATGGAGGTCTTTGCAATCCTTTCTCTTTCCCCAGCCCTGTGGTCTTCTTAACAGTGTGACTTATATTAGGATGCCTCGCTTGATCTCTAAGTCAGTAGGTGGTGCTTGTGGGTAAGATTCAGCCATGCCCCATATGATTGAGTCAGTAAATGCCCTAAAGGGCTGTATAGATTGTCCTCTCTGCCAGTAGATGGTGCTTTCAGGAAGGAGCCAGCTGCAGTGGCAAGTTTTTGGGACCTGTGACCAGCTCTAGTTTATCAGGAGAAGCACTTGGATTATCCAGGCAGTGTGAGGGGCCCTGGAATTCCCAGGGTACTAGTTATTCTCCACTACAGCAAAGGTGGGTAGAAGAGTGAGGCTGGGTCAGGTGAACCTGTGTTCAGGCTCCACAAAGGCAGGCCCAAGGGCTGTCTTGGCAGGGATCAAGGGTCCCGTCCCAGGCTGCTGGGAAAAGCTACTATGGAGGGGCTGAAGTGACCCCACAAAACCAGAAAGTCTGCTTGTGGGGAAGGGGCCACCTGGGATTCACAGTCTGGCAGTTGAGAGTGGGTTTTGCTCTTCTTCATCTTCCCTTGCCCCACAACATCCTTCCAGCATTTGGCTGCAAGCAGCAGCTCAAACTAGCCAAGCTAACCAGCAATGACACTGCAGGCTGGGAGCTTCCCTGCCTACAATCCTGCCCCAGACTGAAAGCATGGCTTTCCTGTGGGGGGATGAGTGCTCTGCAAGTGCACTGTGGCTTGAACCCACACTGCATTTTTCTTTCAGTTTTTCCCACATGGGCCCCATTGCCTCCCAAGATTAGTTCACAAATCTCCCCTCTGTGCCTCTGAGCAACATCATCAAGTTATGGGAGTATGGGACCCAGGTCTGCAGGCCTGTCCTCTGATCCTCCAAGTTCAATCCTCAACCATGCCAGGGAGAAGTGTGCTGGTCTTGAGTTTCCTATAACGTGCTCCAGTAGGCTTAATATCCCTCTGCTTTGAGGTATACTCTGCTCTGCTCTGCTGGAACAGCCAGGTGAGCAGCACTAGGGAGGGTAGGTGGGCAGGAAGCTCTCAGTCCAAGCAACCCTTGGTCCACTGAAGGTCTTTAAGAGGAAAGGCATGAGCTCCACTCTCTGTGGAGGCCTTGATATGGTGGGCACAACAGAGGGGAAGCAGCCACTCCTGAAAACCCTGGCTCAATTGTCCCTTGGGGTACCCATGCTGACTCCTGTGGGAACTCACATGGCTGTATTAGCAGCTGTGGGCAGGGTAGGAGAGGAGGAGGAGAAGAGTCTGAATGGAGGGGAGCTGACACTCTGGCCCCATTTGTCCCAAGGGACCCCCTGGCTGGCTGCATTCTCCTCTCCCCTGAAGGCAGCCCACCCTTAACATCCAAGCTTTGGGATCATACAGTTCTCCTGGGATCCCCTTCTTCCACATGGCCACCACAGGGCAGGAGTTGGGAAATGTTTGTGTGGAAATCAGTGACAAGAAAACTGAAGGCTATATCTCCCTGGGGAGGACAAAGACACACAGTGGAGAAGCAGTATGGAACCCACCACCGAGGCTAGTGTCTGGGGTGGAGGAGTGACCCCGAGAGGGCTGGCAACCCAGTGCTCTGTCCTCAAGAAGCTCCCATTTCATTGGTGGCAGCAGCTTTTGGGATTGCAAGGGTAGAGAACCTCTTCAACAGTTTGGGAGCCTGCTGTCTTCCAGAAGTGTGAGGGGAGGAGAAACAAACACTGTCACCTACCCTTTCCATGGAGCTCCAAATTCTTTGGAGGCTATCTCTGCTGAAATCATGCTTCTTCTCTTTCTGCTCTGCAACTTATTCCCATGTAATCTCCAGTAGGTTCTGGCACTATCCCCACAGAATTACACCTTAGCTATGATTTTTTTCCATCTAAAAATTTTCCTTCTATCTGAGACGATCTGGTGACCGATGTCTCTGGTCAGCCATCTTGCCTCCCTTCTGCTATTGTTTGTCTTTATTATCGAGTTTCATTTCTTATGTGTACTTTAATTGCTTGTGTTTTTAGGATATAGCAAGAAAGGTTGTTTAATTACAAAGTTTTGGTTGGAAAGAGCCTGGCTACTGCCTGTGTACTGCTGTCCTCAACCATCAGATATCTGTGGTGTGTGTCCTATTGCATCATTTGGTTGGGCCGAGCATGATACTTGCAGCGGGAAGGAGCAGCTGGGTATATACCATGCTCTAGAATTAACCCTTCCTATTGGGGCTTGGCAGATGCTGGGGGAATTTCCCCTGGGGCAGAAGTGTACAGAAGTGGCTGGGTCTGTGTCTAGGGTACAATGTGCAAGAAAGAAAAGCCAGGAGCAAGTCACCTTCTAGCCAAGTGATAAGTAAAAATGGTGGGTGGGGCCCAGACAAGGAGCGGGGTGACCTGACATGTGAGAGAGGCACAGAGATAAGGAATATGGGTCAGGTGACAGCCAGAAGACCAGGTGATAAGCCAATTGTTGTCTGAGAGGGCCTGTCAACAAGGGCAGGGTCCCATCACTAAGCAGGGCTCAGTTATCCTTGTAAAGGGATAGGCAGGCTGGCAAAACAAAACTCAAAGACCTGGAAACAGAGTGAGAAGTGGGGAGAAGGGGAGTGAAGCTTGGAAATTAGTTGTCTACTAGTTTCAGCTCTTTGGTTAAAAGCACTAATAATTTCTCCTGGCTTACTTAAGCAAAAAGTATACTAAAACTAAAAGGAGCTGTCAAGAAAGATGTTGAGCACACTCATTTCTTATTGCTGCTGTAACAAATTATTACCAACTTAGTGGTTTAAAACAATGCAATGTATTATCTTTCAGTTCTGGAGTTTAGACTGAAATGGGTCTCACTGGACTAAAACCAAGGTGTCAGCAGGGTTGCATTGTTTCTAAAGGCTGCAGGGGATAGTGTTTCCTTGCCTTCTCCAGCTTCTAGAGGTCACCTGCATTCCTTGGCCTGTGACCCCTCCCATCTTCAAAGCCAGCAAGGGCTGGCTGAGTGTTTTTCACACTGCATCACTCTGACCCTCCTGCCTTCCTCTTTTACTTATAAAAGCTCTTATAATTTACACTAGTCCCACCTGGGTAATCCAGGATAACCTCCTATGTCAAGATGATTAACTTTAATCGCAGCTGCTAAGTCCCTTTTGTCATGTAAGGTAACATATACACAGGATCTGGGAATTAGGATGTGGATGTTTTAGGGGGTGCATTATTCTGCCTATGATGTAAATAACTTTTAAAATTGATGGACATATAAAAAATACTCATATGAAGAACCAGGATCAGAAGTTTCTGACAGGTCAGAAATGACAGAAGCCAGAAAGCTTCGGTCCCACCACTCAGATGGATAAGAGCAAATCACGTTTTTTGTCGCTTAGCAAAAGATTCAGGTTTTAAAGGGAGCATGTGGCTGCCCTAGTGTGGATCATGTGTCCACTCCTTGGTCAGCGAAGGGCAGTAAACCTTGATCAGCACCCCCTCTAAGACTGCGTCCAATGAGGCCAGTGAGATTCCTCAAAGTTGAATTGGGGTGCTAATCCCAGGAGAAGGTGTACGGACAGTGGGCAAGAAGACAAGCCTCAGTGTAAACTAGGAATAATGACAGCACCCTAGTCACAGAGGCTCAAGTGAGACGATACCCATGGAAGGGCTCTGACAAAGGAGCTCCTTCTGTTTCTGATTCTGACGATGATGGTGATCAACACCAGTCCAGTGGTAAAAAATTACATAGTATTTTTAGCAAATGTTACCAACACATACTCAAGGTGATGGATACCTCAAATACCCTGACTTCATCATTACATATTATATGCATTTACAAAATACTCACATGTGCCCCATAAATATGTAAAATATTATGTATCAATAAAAGAAAAAATGTGTCCAGGTGATACTGACAATTTGGAGAGGAGGTTATGTCTTCTTCATAACATCACAAACTAAGACACAACTATTTAGTCTCTGAGTCAAGACTGTCTCATAGCAGTGAGGACTCTGGCTCCCATACAGACCAGCAGAAAAGAGATAGGGCTTGCTGACCAGGGCGTTGAGGAAGTCAACCATGTAGGCCAAATGGAGACATGGGCAGCCTGACCTCGGTCCTGCTCCACCTCCTTCTGACCTGGTGACATATAGCAAGTCACTCTGGCATTGGTCATGCAGTCTTCCTGTGAGGCTCCACTGAGAGCAAATGTACCAGCATCTTACAGAAGCACAAGGCTCCCGTGCACTGCTGACTTCATTGTTGGAAGGTTGAGGATGCCATGGAAGGCACGATGTGCCTCTCCATTTATTGCTGCAAGCTGCTTTCAATCGCAGCACTAATGACTCCCCTTTACTCAGTCTTATTTTTTGTCCTAACATGCTAAATAATTTGCTCCAAGGCCATGTTCCTGACTAATATACTATGCTGTTTCTTAATCACTATGAACATTTAATGTCTATCCTTCTTTTTTTCCTTTAAAAATATAGAGCCATGCATGAAAAATTGATTTATAACCTATTTTTGATCACTAACAGCATATCTCTAATGCCATTCTATGTCACAAGGTAGACTCCTACAAGATCATTTTTAATTGCTGCATTATGTTCCATTGATTGTGTAAAGATATACAGAAAACCTCATTCTCTCTTTTTAGCCATTACAGGAGTTTTTTTTAGTAAGGGGAGACCCATCTTTATAGAATGAATTCCTATTAGTTCTTCCTTGAGGGAAGGACTAAATAATACCAAAATATTCATAGCAAAATATGGTCATTAAATGATATTTGAAGGACAGTCTGTCCTGTTTACTATCCTAAGCTTTGTTTTGGTGAACTATGAAATAGATAAGGAATGAAGATTTGGCAGGAGTAGTGGAAGGTTGAGCAAATGGTTTTCAGTAAGAAAACCCAACTGGAGCCAGTGAAGTTTTGGTTGGAGGAAGGGAGTGGGGATGGAGGAGGAGAGAAGGGAGGGTGGGAGGAGGAGATAAGAGTGGGGAGGGCAGGGGGGTGGGAAGGAGCCACCCAGGTGCTTCATGGCTAGAATGGGCACAGATAGAAGGGGCAAGTGGATGACGGGATGAGTAAGTGGTTTTCTGTGGGTCCACACTGTAAATCTTCCCCAGGTCTCCAGCAAGTCTCCAGCATCTTCTCCATTGTTAACACATACACATTAGGGCCCAAGTGGACCCTCTTTTGGTATGAGAGATTCAAAGTAGAGGAAAGGGATCAGCTTCCATATGGGTTATATATGCACATTTCACAATTCGTTGACATGATTTTACATTGTTAGACATTTAGGTGTACCCTATAAACTCAGCAGTGGGGGAATATTTCTTTAGAATAGAGTTTTAGAAGAGGAATTTCTAGGTAAAAATGTAGGCACAGGGTAAGTCTTTTAATACGTTTGAAAACTTAAAAAATTACTTGGTAATATGTGGAAATTAAAACTTTTTTGGGGGGCTTATTGTCTTGATATTTCATTTCTCTAGGCTCTTATGACATCATGTTGAAAGAAGCAATTCTGGTCTTTGTGAAAGATCATGAGCTTCTACAAGTGTGTGGGCCTGTACACCCCTTCCTTCCTCTCTGCGCAGCCCCAGCCAAGCAGCACAGAGTACCATTTCAGAATGACTTCCAAGGGCTCTGTCTCTAACCCTTGGTCTTTCCTGCCATTGTTGTGATTTCGATCAATACACACATGAATGTAGATGTTGGCAGTGGAGGCTGAGGACCAGTCAGTGGGTGTTTCACTGGAAACACAAGATAACTCCCCAAAACAATGATGACTCCAGAGAATTCTAGCTGCTTTGATTCTCAGTCTCTTCATTTCTGAAAAGATTCCATTCCACTGAATGAGTCCATCTTTTCCAGGTCAAAATGTCCTTGTGGCTCCTTAGCAGGGCAATCCCAACCTGTAGGTAGAAGAGGTGAAGCATTCTGCCTTTAACACTTAATTGCATCATTTTGTGACTGTCTCCTTGAGCTCCATTTGACACTGTTGTAACCAATCTCATAACACATATTGTTTCTTATTTCACACTTGTAGACACTTAGAGAAGTTCCCATTTTGTTCCTGCTTTTGTTCCCGGTGATAACTTTTTAATGCAGACAAAGGAAAGAAGAAGAGTACCTGCAGCATGAATCCAAATATGAGATAATTACGTTAGAGAGTTTATGATGAAGTTTTGGTTTTCTTTTACAACTATATATGACTCGTGAATCTGATAACTTTCCAGTTTCAATTAAAATGTTACTCATTTTGGCCGGGCGCGGTGGCTCACGCCTGCAATCCTAGCCCTCTGGGAGGCCGAGGCGGGAGGATTGTTTGAGCTCAGGAGTTCGAAACCAGCCTGAGCAAGAGCGAGACCCCGTCTCTACCAAAAATAGAAAGAAATTAATTGGGCAGCCAAAAATATATAGAAAAAATTAGCTGGGTATGATGGTGCATGCCTGTAGTCCCAGCTACTCGGGAGGCTGAGGCAGTAGGATCGCTTCAGCCCAGGAATTTGAGGTTGCTGTGAGCTAGGCTAATGCCACGGCACTCACTCTAGCCAGGGCAACAGAGTGAGACTTTGTCTCAAAAAGAAAAAAAAAAAGTTACTCATTTTGATGCCTATGAAATAGGAAAATAAAATTATTTATTTATTAATTAACTTCTAAAAAAGCAAATAACTCACAAAAATTAAGTCTATTTAATTTTAAGGAGACTATATGCCTTTACAAAATCAAATTTTCAAAAAATCTTATATTACTTTTATTTTGAAGAATATTTCAAAATAAGCTGCATTGAAAAATTAAAAAAATAAGCATGCAGTAAAAAAATATAATCCCCGAAATACTAAGTTTCATGTATTCAATAACTAAAAATATGAATATTTCACAAGTGTTTCAGTCATATAAAAACAAAACTATTTTAAAAACTGATTTGCAATGAGCAACAGCCCAAGTTAATTAACTAAATTTAATTTTGTTAAACTATTTTTTACTTTTAGAAAATTTCATTATGAAATTCCATCAACAGACTTTGGCAGATTAATATTAAAATTGATAATCAATATACGCGTGAGTGTGAACTGGGCTGCAACGTTAAAATGTATTTCAAACAGCGGGTTTCAGTAAGAAGAAAAAAAGGTTGAAAAGCACAGTTCTATGCTTATGGCAAAGGTCCTACCAGCAGGTGCCAGGCTGAGCTCAGAGCTCCTGCAGCCACACACCCACAGTGTGACCTATAGCGTGGGACCATTTGATGTCACAGCGCCCTCTGCTGGTCCTGGAGGCACAGCTCTGATAGGGCACAGCTGAAGTCCTGAAGGTATTCTACAGGTGACCAAAGGGCAGTCTCTGGACTCACTGGCAGCCAGGCCCTTACTGTGCCGGGACCGAGGACGGGGCAGGGGCTGAGGATGGCTCTTTAAAGGGTTTTAATGAACCAAACGTTTGCATTTGTGAAGCTTCTATTAGTGAGTAGGTGAACAGAGTCAGGTCATAAAAGGTCTTCAGGTGTCACTGCAGAGCTTGGACTTGCTGTCTAGACAGTGCAGAGCCACTGAAGGGTTTCACTCAGAAGAGGAGTATAATTGGGTTTGAATTTTAGGAGAATTTCTTTTTTATTTTTAATTTTGTATTTGTTTTTTATCGTATATACTTGTATACTTGTGGGATACAAGTGCAATTTCACTGCTACATCGATATATTGCATTGTAGTGAAGTCAGGGCTGGATTTCTTGGCCAGAGTGAGGTGGGCAGCCCAGAACTGGGAGCAGCTTGAGGTCGGTGAGTGGTCATGGACTGAATCAAGAATCCAAGTGATAAATGATGTCCCTGAGCCACAGTTGGGCATGCCATGTGTCTCTACCTGCTCTGTACCTGCGAGGCGGACCTCGTGGGCTGCTTTAGTGGTCTCTTGTCCTCTGTATCTTGGGTGGGCTCAGGCAATGGGAGACCAAAGGAAGGGAGGAGAGTTTTCTTAGAGGGCCCCCTCCCCCTCCACTTTGGCAGTGGCCGCATTGCCCTATAGAAGGCCACAGCTCTCGTCAGGTGGCCCTCAGACAGCTCCAGCACTCTGCATATACCAGTCACCTCCGTATTCTCTTGCTCATCCTCTAGAAAGGGTAGTGGATTTCAGCTTTCAGTGGCCTGGGTGCTTCACCATCTCCTGTTGCTTTCTCTGGACCTTTTATAAACAGTCCCTTTCTTATATCATCTCCCGTGTGCACATTTTGAGTGTGTACTCTCTCCCCTGCTAGGACCTGACTCATGCCAAAGAGTTTGAACTTTATTCTCCAGGCAATGGGGTGGGGAGTGTCATTGAAGGGTTTTAGACATGACAGTATTGAGAGCGGATGCATATTCTGGAATGATCTGTCTGACTGAAGTGAGCAGGACAGTCCAAAACAGTAAGGATTTCAGGCAAGCAACCCCTTAGGAGGCATCCAGGTGAGAAACAGGAAACCTGAGCCTCCAGGGCTCAGGGGTCAGAGAATGCAAGAGGGAAGCCAAGCAATTTGGTGAGCTTGTCAGGTGCACATATTACTAACTTTAAAAAGCTTTACATTTAATGTTTTGATTTTTTTCAGGCCACAAAATAATTGTGTATCAAAAATGTCAATAGCATAAAAATGTTCTACTTTGCTCTGTTTTGCACCCCTGGACCTTCCCATGCAAGCTGGGCCAAGCCAGCTGGCCCCTTTGTTGGCGTTGTATCTGGGTCTTCCTGGGACCACTGTTGTGTCTTTTAGACTAGTGTTCCGTGGAAATACAATGTGAGCCACACATATGAGCCACATATGTAATTTTAAATTTTCTTGAAGCCACAATTAACAAAAGCAATAAAGCAAATTTTAAAAACATGTATTATTTAACCTAATATTCAAAATAATTATCACTTCAATATATAATCCACATAAAATTATTGGGACATTTTACATTCTTTTTTTGGTAATAGGTCTTCTTTAATTTAAATATATTTAACTGACAAATAGATTGTATAAATTCAAAGTGTACGATGTGATGATTTGATACACATATACATCATGTAATGTCATGCTGTATATTAGATTCCCAGAATTTGTTCATCTTATAACTGGAAATTTTTGTGCTTTGATCAACATGTTCCCCACCTTCAGTAGCTAGCAACCACAATTCTACTTTCTGCTTCTGTGAGTTCGACTTTTTTAGATTCCGTATATAAGTGAGATCATATGGTATTTTTCTTTTTGTGTCAGGCTATTTCACTTAGCCTGATATCCTGCAGGTTCATCCATGTTGTTTTAAGTGACAAGATTTCCTTTTTTTATGGCCAAATAATAGTCCATTGTATATTCATGTACCACATTTTCTTTATCCATTCATCTGTTGATGAACACTTAGCTTGCTTCTGTATCTTGGCTACTGTGAGTAATGCTACAGTGAACATGGAGATGCAGATATGTCTTTGAGATACTGATTTCATTTCTTTTGGATATAGTTCTTGACATGGTATTACTGGATCATATGGTAATTTTATTTTTAATTTTTTTTTTTTTTTGAGACAGGGTCTTGCTCTGTTGTCTGGGCTAGATTGCAGCGGTGTCATCATAACTCACTGCAACCTCAAACTCTGGGCTCAAGCAATCCTCCTGCCTCAGCCTCCCAAGTAGTCTAGACTACAGGCACATGCACATGACTAGTTTTTAAAATTTCTATAGAGATGGGTTGTGCTATAGCGCAGGCTGGTCTTGAACTTCCGGCCTCAAGTAATCCTCCCAAAGTGTTGGGATTATAGGGGTAAGCCACTGTGCCTGGCCTTTTTTTAAATTTTATGAGGAGGCTTCACACTGTTTTCTATAATGGCTGTACCAATTTACATTTACACCAACAGTGCACAAGGGTTACTTTTTCTCCAGACCCTCACTGACACTTGCTATCTCTTGACTTTTTAGTAATAGCCATGCTAGGTGTCAGATGATATCTCATTGTGGTTTTGGTTTGCATTTCTATAATGATTAGTGATACTGAACACTTTTTCATATGTTGGCCATTTGTACGTCTTCTTTTCAGAAATGTCTATTGACATTTTTTGCCCATTTTTAGATCAGGTTATTTGTTTTGCCCATTTTAAAATCAGGTTATTTGTTTTTTTGCTATTGAGTTGTGTGGGTTCCTTATATATTTTGGATATTAACCCTTTAGTAGATACATGGTTTGCAAATATTTTCTGCCATTCCATAGGTTTCGTCTTTACTCTGTTGACTGTGTTTACTGTGCAGAAGCTTTTTGGGGTTTGACGTAGTCTCACTTATTTATTTTTGCTTTTGTTACCTGAGCTTTTGATGTCATATCCAAAAAAAAAATCGTTGCTAATACCAATGTCAAAGAGCTCTTTCCCTATGTTTTCTTCTATGAGTTGGATAGTTTTAGGTCTTATGTTTAAGTCTTTAATCCATTTTAAGATAATGTTAGTATCTCATGTAAGACTGGACCCGTTTTCATTCTGTTGCATGTGGATATCTCGCTTTCCCAACACCACTTATTAAAGAGACTTTCCTTTTCACATTGGGTATTCTTTGTACCCTTGTCAAAGATTAGTTGACTATAAATGTGTGAGTTTATTTCTGGGCTCCCTTTCCTGATTCATTGGTCTATGTGGCTGTTTTTATGCCAATGCCACACTTTTTTTGATTACTATAGCTTTGTAATATAGTTTGAAATCAGGGAGTATACTTAGGTCTTTGAAATCCAATGTGTGTTTTATTCTTAGATCATATCTCAATTTGGAGCAGTCTCTTTTAAAGTCCTCAATACTCACTTGTGGCCATTGGTGAGCACAATGTATGACTTTTGTGTAGATTTTGCAGACAACTTTTTGGTTTTGTTTGTTTACCTTAATTAGAGAGATAAACTAAAATACAAACTGATACAGGTCTACCTCCACCACCTCAGTCCTGAAACCGGCCCCAGGACAGACATCTGGATGCTGTCACTTCTCTCTTCAGCTCTGCAAAACCCAGCAAAAAAAAAAAGCTTTCAGCATACGTAACCTAAACATCTGTATCCACATAATATGTTGAAATAAAAAAAAAAAAAAGCTTTCAGTGTCCAAGCATCCTCATTTTTCATCCAGTAGCTTGGGTTTTCAATGATGGGGGGTGGGGGGTGGAGAAGGCAGCTAAGGGAGCAGTTTGACAAGCCCTTGGGAGATGAAATATACACATAGACAATAGCCAAGTCATGTATCAAAATAGAACTCTGACCCACAATCTGCATAAACCAGCCCAGGAAAACAGCCCATTACCTGTAGTATTCAGCTTAGGAAGATGACTATCTGTCAGTCAGACTTTCAGGAAGTCAGAGCACCATTTTTATTTATTTATTTATTTTATTTCTGCATATTATGGGGGTACAGATGTTTAGGTTATGTATGTTGCCCTTGCCCCCCTCCCCCCCAAGTCTGAACTTCAAGTGTGTCCATCACCTGGATGGTGTGCATCGCACTCTTTGTGTATGCATATACCCGTCCCCTCCTCCCGCCTGCCCTCTGCCCAACATCCAATAGATGTTATTCTTATACGTGCACTTATGTGTTGATCAGTTAATACCAATTTGATGGTGAGTACATGTGGTGCTTGTCTTTCCATTCTTGGGAGACTTCACTTAGTAGAATGGGCTCCAGCTCCATCCAAAATAATACAAGAGGTGCTAGATCACCATTGTTTTTTGTGGCTGAGTAGTACTCCATGGTATACATATACCACATTTTATTAATTCACTCATGTATTGATGGACACTTGGGTTGTTTCCACATCTTTGCAATTGTGAATTGTGCTGCTATAAACATTCGGGTGCAGGTGTCTTTTTCATTGAGTGTCTTTTGTTCTTTTGGGTAGATGCCCAGTAATGGGATTGCTGGATCAAATGGTACTTCTACTTGTATCTCTTTAAGGTATCTCCATATTGCTTTCCACAGAGGTTGCACTAGTTTGCAGTCCCACCAGCAGTGTATGA
>CAUYSK010059205.1:0-29986 GCA_963575035.1 Avahi laniger | reverse complement strand
GCCCCAGGTGTGAGGGGCCCTGGGGCCTCAGCACTGCAGGGGTCCCTGCCCCTCCTGTGGCAATGCCCAGTGACCCCTCCTGAGGCAGCGCCCACCTGGCTCTGGGCCCCTCTGACCACAGGAAGTGCTTCCTTGTGGGAGTCAGGGCTCCTTGAGTCACAGGGGACAGAATCTGCTCAGCTGCAGCGGGAGGGGGTGTCGTGTAAGGACCCCGGTCTCTCAGATGCCAAAGCCTCAAAGAGCCGCCAGAGCTCAGGAGGAGCCCGGAGTAGGGGCAGGGGTGCCATCCAGAATCCGAGTTACCCACAGACTTCCAGCACAGTCTTTTCCTAGCCGTGTGGCCTTCAGAAAACTCACCCTGCCTCTTTGGGTCTCGGTACTTTTTCATCTCTAAAAGAGACAGTTTGCAAGCAAAGGCAGAGAGATTTAATAAACTATTTAATAAACTCCCTGGCAGAGGCAGACGGGAGTCTGCGCCGAGCAGGGCATAAAGGGGAGAGAGGGAGCTGCAATTACAGCCGCCAAGTGACAGAAGCTGTCAGCAGGTGTCCGCCAGGTGGGAAAAGCCGCATCTGGGCCTCCTTCCTCAGGCAGTGACACAGAGCAGGCGACAGACAGGGACGGGGGTGGTGGTTACTAAGGTGCGGAAGGGGTCTGGGGAGGGCTGCTTGCCTGGTCCCTGGGAAGGGAGATGAGATCGTGAAAGCAGTTGAAGAGGGACTATTTCCAGGGCGGAGTGACTGATAGGTTTTCAGCCTGGTTTTCATTAGCCCAGCACAGCCTGGAGGGCCTGGCGCTTCCCCACTGAGGGGGGCACCTGGGGCCATCGCAAAGCAGGTTGGGAAAGAGGACAGGGCCTGGCACGGATGTGCTCATTAGCATTCATAGATGTTATGTGTGGAGCACCTGCCTTTGGCCAGGTGCTGCGGGCAGTCCTCTTGTATCTTTCATCAGAACTGCCTGGACGGTATTTATTTGCTCGTTTTGCAGACGAGGGCCCTGAGGCTCCAGCCCCATGCTGTTTTCATCCTGCACGCTCCCAGATTCTGTTCCCTCCCTGCCACGACCTTGCTGAGTCACCATGGGCGAGTTCCCTTCCCTCTCTGGGGTGGACAGAATGAGCCATGAGGCCGGTTGTGGCCAGGACGCTGGCAGGGGCTGTGTCCTGCAGAGTGGGTCGCAGCCCCACCGCCCCATCCACGGGAGCCCGCAGACTTAGTGAAGCTCATCTTCCCTCCCGTGATTTGCTG
This sequence comes from Avahi laniger, assembly GCA_963575035.1. Lineage (NCBI taxonomy): Eukaryota > Metazoa > Chordata > Mammalia > Primates > Indriidae > Avahi > Avahi laniger. The sequence goes on along the minus strand of CAUYSK010059205.1, from coordinate 28,736 downwards.
CTGTGGTCCTTGGAGAAGTACCGAGTAAATATTAATAATGTGCCTTTGTGTACATTGGCTGAGAGAGAGAATGAATCATTTCCTGCTTGCCTCCTGGGCTCAGAATCTTAACTAAAAATATGCTGGATCTTTGGGCAACTGTGACAGGCCTGGCGGAGGGGCCGAGGCAGAGCCGTGAAATCTCTGCCCCCCAACCCCGTCCCCTCCCCCGGCTGCCCCGATGCTGAAATCCCATCCTCCCAAAGCTGTGCTCGGACTTCTCTGTTGGCACAGAGAACGCTGGTACCAAAGGCTTAGGTTCAGGTGCTCACTCTGGCAGGCCTCAGCGGTGTGGCCCTAGCTAGCGTGTCCTTTCCTCTCTGCATCTCGGAGCCTGGGACATGTGCCCCACCTGGCAGGCCAGGGAAGCCGATTTCACGTGGCCGGCTCATTCCATCGCCCTCTGCTGTCTGATCAGTTTCTGGGTGCCAGTTTCTGCACAGAGGGAGAGCAAGAAAGGTATGAAGGAAAACATAAATCGTACTGCAGGGCGCCGAGGAAACTCAGCAAAGGAAGACAGATGAAAACAAGCCAGTGCCCGTGCCCTAGTCTGCCATTTGCAAAGCTCTCTTCATACTTGCTGTTTCACTTGATTTTGAAAAGACGCGTGAGGGCTGCGGGATGCTGCCCCACGGTGCAGATGAGGAAACTGAGACTTTTCACGGTCCCTGCACAAGGCCCCGTTACTAGAGAAGGAAGAAAGGAGATTTTAGTCCAGAGCTAATTCCAGATCTCATTTTCCCATCTGCACCGGGCTGCCAGGCAAGATCCAAATGAGGCTGATCCAGGGCAACAGCCTCAAGGAGGGGACTTTTGAGGTGGTTTTGGAAGAAGCAAAGGACGGAAAATCGAACGGAAAGGGTTTAGTCTGGGGGTGGAACCTGGGCAGGGGAAGACTCCGCACACCTATGTCAACACACCTATGAGAACAACAGCTGCTGCGTTGACTTGAGCACCTACTATTTGTTAACTTCTAGCATCTTGTTTACTCCTCAGAGACTCGGCGCTATCGCAAGTGGTCAGTGGGGGAGCCAGGGTCACCTGGCCTATCTGCAGAGCTACACGTAGATGGAGCTTCTGCTGTGTGGCCTGCAGCCAAGTTACAACCTCTCTGAGCCTCCTTTCCTTCATCTATAAATAGTGAAGATGGTATCTGTGGAACACGGGAAGACCTTTCTGATCGTCAGAATTCTTCTTAGGGAGAGTGCAGGGTTTGTCTGGCAGATGCCCATGTGGACCAAAGGCTGTGCCCAAGGGCACAGAGCCAGCTAGTATGAAGGGGTCCGGAGGGATGCAGGGAAAGCCACTTCCATGAAACAGGACCAGCTTCCTCCTGATTAGTGGGGAACAAAAGAGAGAACAGAACTTGTGTCCTTCCCTTTAACACCACGAATCTCTTCTAATGCCAACAAATTCAAGGCGCTTTGTATGGCTGGGGATTTGGGAGGAGAGATGGAGCTGGGCTTTGCGCTGGGCATGCTCCAGGAACAAAGGCCCAGCCAGGTGAGCAGAGGGTCCAGGCCTCACAGCAGGAGGCTGGGACTAGCCGGTGTCAAGGTCACACATGGGGCTTATGATTAGCAGGGCTTGAGCCAGTTACACCCTGTTCTCTCCATAAGCAGGGGGCCCCAGCTGGCCTCTGGGTGACCCCTGTAAGATACTGACACCCACCTTTCATCACCACCCTGCCCAGACACCCTGGAGCACATAGTTCTGTCCTGCAGAGGGCCAGTTCTTGCCATGCTCTGGACTCCACCCTCACTCTCCCTGTTAGTATCCTGCCATCTTCATGAAGCTAACGAAGCCAGCAAGTATCTCCCACATTTAATTCAAAAAGAAAAATAGAGGCCCCTGACCCCCCTCCAACTGCCTCCTGATTTCTCTGCCCTCTTCCTCTTGAACGCATCATCTGCCCGGGCTGGCTCCGTCTCCTCCTTCCCACCCTGTTCCTCCATTCTTGCCCGCTATGGTCTGGGTTCTGTCCTGTCAAGGTTACAAATCACCTTCATCAGCCTGAACCTCGTGGATGCGTCTCTGTCCTTGTGGCCTTTGACTTTTCCATGGCCTTTGACCCAAGAAACTACTTTCTCCTTCTAGAAACACATCTCACCTAGGCTTCTGTGACTCAGTGCCACTGCCTGGTGTCCTTCCTACTTTACAGGCCAAGGACCAATGAGGAGAAACTCTAGAAGTTTCTATGATTTAAAGGTGTCCAGGAGTCTGAAAGGCTGCCTCATGAGGGAGAGGTGAGAAAGGAGCAAGAGGGACTGCACATAGGTCGAGCACCTACTGTGTGCCAGGCCCTGTACAAGGCACTTTAGGTCCCAGTGTCTTACAGAGTAAGAATTTTCATCCCCATTTTACAGGTTGTGAAACAGAGTCTCAGAATGTCTGAGCGATGACCCACGTCACACAGCTAGTAATGGAGGGGTGCTGGGTTTAAATAACAGTGACAATAGTAATTGGTACCATTTGCCAACACCTGTGGGATGCCAGGCCCTGGACATTTTCTATAAGTTGAGCCACCTGACTCTCCCCCAGCCTGGAGGTGGCTGCCATTGCGTTGCTATTTGGCAGGTAAGGAAGCTGCACCCGAGAGGGGAAGGATTTACCCAGTGGCACACAGGAGGCGAAGCGAGGGCTGGAACTGCAGCCTGGGTCTGTCTGAGTGCACAGCCGTGTTCTTTGCCTCCCCTTGTCCCTGCAGGGAACCAAGCACCAGATGACGCCTTGACAAGGTCACTGCTTCAGAGACCCAATCAGGAATTCAGGGCAAGGGACCAATGACAGGGCAGGCGCCTCCTCACCCCGAGATTCCAGGGGCTCCCCCCAAGACACTGTTCCTATAAGAGCCTGCGTTGGTGGCTCCATCACAATCAGTTTCTGCAAAAACAGTCATTTCTGCTGTGAAGCCCACTCAGAGTGGCCATCGGGGGAGGCACAGAAGGGAAGGGTGAGAGGGGTCTGTGATGTCTTGCATGGTGCTGACCTAGGTCACCTGTGCAGAGGACCCAGGGACACAGCTGGGTTCTGGGCCTGCTGTGATTCCTGTAATCTTCACTGAAACAACTTCATGTGGGTTACTCGCTTTTGTTTGTTTCAACAAAAGAGGAAAGAAACACAGTCAGAGAAATTAAGTAACTTGTCCAAGTTCACACAGCTGGCAAATGCCGGACCAAAGACTCAAACCCAGGACTTTCTGATGTCAAAACTCACACTCTCTCTAGTTCACTGAAATGAAAAAGGGGAGAAGAAACATTTTTTGTGAACATTTATTGAGCCCTTCCTAGGAGTCAGGGGCTTTGCTTAGTAATTCCATTCTAATCTCACTGTGAAGTCATTGCTGTGTCTCCGTTTTACAGTTGAGGAAACTGAGGCTCAGAGAGGGGGCTCAATTACCTTGGGGTCACACAGCCTGTAAACAGTGGAACCAAGAACTTTGACCTGAAGATCACCAATCATTCTCAACATTTTGGGGAGAGAGGAAGACACGGGGGAAGGCTCTCCTTGTCACATCAAGGTCAAAGTGGAGGCTGTAATCCGTGCTGGAGAGGAGGGCTGGGCGAATGGGAAGACAGTGGCCAAAAGAGAGTTAAGATTCCTTACAAGACTGGGGACTCCTCCCGGGAAGGGGGCAGCTGAGGCCACTCCCGAGTGCTTGCCTGCAGCGTGCTGTTGCTGGCTGACGGCGCCTTGGCTGGGAGCCCACAGCCCTGTCTCCCCACGGGAGTGTGGCAGGCAGCCGGGGGGGCGGAGGGAGCGCTGAAGGAAGCACAGCTTGTGACAGATGGGGAGGAAGCCCTGGGATGTAAAACAAGTCTGGGTAGGAAACGGGGGGAGGTGAGGGGCCCATGTTTTCAGGGACCCGCTGGAGTGGAGGATGCTGGGAGTATGCGGAGAACTGTGGGAAAGCGGCCTCCAATGCCGCACCAGGACAACTGGCTTGGAGACCTCTGGGTCTTGGAAACAGGGCTTCCGGTAAACGTTTTCTAGAAGCTGCTTGGGACAGTGGCTGGGGAACTAGGTGTGGAATCAGAACAGGCAAGGTATCAGCCAGACTCTGCTTCCAACCTGCTGTGCAACCTCAGGGAGCTCACTCAGCCTCTCTGAGCTTCAGTTTTCTTATCCAAGTAAAGGATGAAAGTTACAACCTCTGAGAGTCCATTGAGCCTGGATGGTCCAGTGTTGTGTCTCCCTGGTACTCTTGCAGTTCTAGAGGCTTTGGGACCATAGATCTATAACCATATATATCTTTGAAAATTATTAGTTATAGTAAAACACACATAACAAAATTTACTCTCTTAACCTCTTTTAAGTGTACAGTTCAGTAGCGTTAAGTACATTCACATTGTTATGCAACCATGACCGCCACCCATCTCCAGAGCTTTTTCATCTTCCCAAACGGAAACTTTGTATCCATTAGATAATATTAATAATTCTCCATTCTTCCCTCCCCTCAGCTCGTGGCAGTCATCATTCTGCAGTCTGTCTCTTTGTGTTTGACTACTTGTAAACGGGCTCATATAGTTTCTGTATTTTTGTAGCTGGCTTACTTCACTCAATATGATGTCCTCACGTTTCATTCATGTTGTAGCATGTGTCAGAATTCTTCCTTTTGGAGGCTGAATTAACATTCCCTTGTATGTATCTAGCACATTTGGTTTATCCAGTCGTACATCTGTAGACACTCAGGTTACTCCCACCTTTTGGCTACGGTGAGTAATGCTGCTATGAATATGCGTGCCGGTGGATCTGGGTGTCAACTTGACTAGACTAAGGGACGCTCAGAGAGTGGTAGAGCATTCATCATTCTCAGCGCTCAGTAGTCACCGAGCCCGTGCCTCTTCTGCTACGAGGGAGACCGAGGTGGTTCTGCCTTTGATTAGAGTGCTGGGCCGCCCCAGGTGTGTCTGCGGGGGCGTTTCTGGAGGAGACTGGCGTGTGGGTCAGTGGGCGCAGTGGGGAAGATCCACCCTCAACGTGGATGACACCATCCCATCAGCTGGGGGTCTGGGGGGACAGAAAAGGCAGAGCAAGGACAAATTCTTGCTCTCTCTTCTGGAGCCAGACGCCTCCTTCTCCTGCCCGTGGACGTCAGAATTTCAGGTTCTTCAGCCTTTGAACTCTGGGACTCACACCGGCAGCCCCCCGGACTCTCGGGGACTGGGGCTTGGACTGAGTCACACCATCAGCTTCTCTGGGTCTCAGCCCTTCAGACTGGGACTGAGCCACACAACCAGATTTCCTGTTCTGCGGCTTGCACGCGGCCTGTGGTGGGACTTCTCAGCCTCCATAGTTGAGCTGAGCCCATTCCCCTAATAAACTTCTCATATATCTTTCCATATGTGCTCCTGTCAGTTCAGTCTCTCTGGAGAGCCCTGGATGGAACAATATGGGTGTACGAATGTCTGTTTAAAACCCCACTTTCAATTCTTTTGGATATATACTCAGAAGTGGGGTTGCTGGGTCATAAGGCATTAATAATTCTATTTTTAATGTTTCGAAGAACTGCCATGCTGTTTTCCACAGCGGCTGCGCCATTTTACTTTCCCACCCGCAGTGCACAAGGGTTCCGATTTTTCTACCTCCTCGCTAGCACTGGTTATTTTCTGGTTTGGTTTTGTTTGTTTGCTTTTTGGTAGTAGCCGTCCTAATGGGTGGGGGTGGTTTCCCACTGTGGTTTCGATTTGCATTTTCCTAATTAGTGATGTTGAGCATCTCCTAGAGCGCTTATTGGCTATTTGTATATCCCCTTTGGAGAAATGTCTATTCAATTCCTTTGCCCATTTAAAATCTGGTAGTTTGTTTTTTAATTGTTGTATTGTAGGAGTTTATATATTTTGGGCATTAACCCCTTATCAGATATATGATTTGTAAATATTCTGTCCCATTTCATGGGTTGCTTTTTTACTCCGTCAATTGTGTCCTTTGATGCACAGTCACTTTTTATTCTGAAGTATACTGCCATGTTTTGAGGCTGCTCAGAGGAGCAAAGAGGCAATGATCGAGTTCCAATTAATTCTGCCCAATGTAGAACCCCAGACTCAATTTTCCACCAGCTCCTCCATTAATGGTTTCTCTGCAGGGAAGGGACTGGATTCTATGAGATTAAGATACCCAGACGTTCCCTGTTAGTGTAGCATCAGTGTGCTTCAGAGAGCAGTGCCAGCTGTGCCCTCACACAGACCTGGGGTGGATTTGGGCAGGCCACGTTCCCCCTCTGAGCCCAGTTCTCACCTGAAACAAGGAAATGACTCCCACCTTTGTGTGCAAGCTCAGGACTTGGCCCCGTGAGCCCTGCGATTCACGGTTGCAGTCTCCAGCAGGGCGGAGCTGCGGGGGAAACTGGCCATCTCCTTGGCATCAGCTGCAAGGGCCCAAAGGGCTTTATCTCCACCCTCGTGCCACCATCCGTGACCTGTGACGTCTGGGGCTCACTCGGGCCATCCGTGAGCTTTCTCCCTTCAGGGCCAAGGAGGCTGGCATTTGCCTCCTCAACCGTCTTGAGCTCCAGCCCTCCCCCATCCCCCAAATTTTCATCTCTGGAATTTGAAGAACAAACCTGTGCTCCCCCTCCACATGCCACGATTTGCATCCGCCACAGCCCTCCGGTAAGAACATTCACTAAACAAACATTGATGATACAGCGATAGAGACAAAGGTCTGTTTACCAAATCCTGGGGAGGGATGGGAGGATGGATCATGAAGGCCTCTGGTCAAAATAGAGAAGGGAGAAAGAGAGAGCTGGACCACAGGGTCCACCTTCATCACCATCACCATCACCATCACCATCATCACTATCACTACCATCATCATCACCTTCATCACCATCATCACCGCCATCGTCATTATCACCATCATCACCATCACCATCACCATCACCATCACCTTCATCACCATCACCATCACCATCACCATCACCATCACTATCACTACCATCATCGCCATCACCGCCATCGTCATTATCACCACCACCATGGTAATAAAGGGTCTGACTCGATTCTCGGTGTTGATCTGCGGACAGTTCTCAGGTCACACTCCTCGTCTTTTCCCCTTTTGTCCCACATCTGGAGGAACTGATAGGAAAGCCCAGGCTCCGTCCCTTGGCAGGGAGGTTCTGAGCAGACAAACCGTGTCCCATGTGCAGAACCCTCACCCTGGCCTCCCCTGTAGTCACGATATTAACCTGACCATTTGCCCCTCTTTGCTCAGGCCAAGTGCACGGCTTGGTGTGTGCCTTGCTCTTCCCAGAAGCCTCCTGTGTGGGCAATAAGCCTTTTCATACCTCCTGGTGAGTGTGTGACATCCTCAGATCCGACATCCAAACCGATTTTGAGTGTGTGTGGGTTGGATCCCACCCTCCGAGGGCAATGCTGAGACAGTGGTTGTCGCATCTTCACCTCCACCACCACCCCCCGCCGTCATCACTGAAACTTAACTCCGTGCTTAGTGAGCACAGCACTTTGCACGCACTACCTCGTTTAACCCTCTGGACAACTGGTGAGGCAGTCACACCTGTTGTCCCCATCTTACATATGAAGAAACTGAGGCGCGGAGGTGTGTCCAGTGCCCACGCTCCACCCTCATCCTGCGACACAGCCAGGCCAGTCTCTGTCCCTGCGGAGGTAGGTGACCTTCCCCGAGTATCAGCTCATCCCTCATCCCACCATTTCCCAAACAGGCGGGGCCTTCTGTCCTGAGCAGGGCAGGGGCAGATGCAGCGGGCCGGAGATCCCAGGGCTGGGGAATGGGAACAGCGCTTGGACCGATGACAGAGAAGTGGAGGAAACAAGCCGAGTTTTTATGTATGTGTTTATTTATTTTAACTCAGATGGATTTCCAAGTTAGCCCGTTTCTGTGGCTATAGCAAGATCCCTCAGCCTGGGTAATATATAAAGAACAGAAATTTGTTTCTAACAGCTCTGGAGGCTGGGACGTGCGAGATTAAGGCGGCTGCAGATTTGGTGTCTGGGGAGGGCTGCTCTTCGCTTCCCAGGCGGTGCCCTGCTGCCGCGTCCACTGGAGGGGACAAGTACCGGGTCCTCATGTGGCAGAAGAGACGGAAGTGGGGAGGCCGCTCTCTGAAGCCTATTTTATGAGGGCATCAATTCCATTCCCGAGGCGGAGCCCTCATGGCCTAATAATCACCTCCCAGAGGCCCCGCCTTCTAATGCCGCATCGTGGTGGCACTGTTCTGGCACTGTTCTGGCCGCCCTTCCTCAGGGGGTGTGGGCGGGTGGGTGACATGATTCCCAGCGAGCCCCCAGCGCACCAGAGCGCTCAGCTCCCAGTCTCTCGGCCCCATGGGGGCCTGGCCTCAGGCTTCACTCATTTTCTTCCCTGTGGCCCCCGTCCTGTGTGACCCCCGCTCAGCCTCCCGTGGCCTCTGCCTCAGATGCATCCCTGCACGTACCCACAGGACTGTCTGAGACCCTCTTGTCACCCCAGGGGACATTCCTATCCTAGACCCAGACCCAGGACCCTCACCAAGTGGCTTCCGGGGTCCAGCTCACCCCTGCCCCTGCCGTGGGAGGTTGATGAGAGCCCCTTGCCTCGGGTCTCCCAGTCCAGCCATGCAGCCAGGGTGGGTCCCCTCGGAAGGCTCTGGCCCCATTAGTGTGGTCCTCATCTGTGGCCGTGGTTTTACATTCCGCTCCTCCCACTGAATGGCTCCTACTACTCTAAGCAGATAAGAATGGACTTGGCTGGGATGGGCTGGGGAAAATCAATAAGTAATAAAAGTTAACACGAGAGCAGATGAATTAACAGAACAGGCCGAGAGGCGTCTGCGGGTGGGAGGGTCTGAGCCCGGAGGTGCTGGTGAGCCCGGGGGAGGCACTGCTGGGTGGGGGTCTTGGGTTAGACTCAGGAGCTCTGCCCTGAGGGGCCCCTCGCAAGCTGGGGCAGGGCTGGAAGGAGCTGGATTAGAGCTCATGTTGTCCTTGAGCACCCTCTCAGCATATTCATTCATTGATTCAGCAGCCATTTATTGAGCACCTACTGTGTGCCAGGCCAGTATAGCATGGTGGTTAAGACCGTGAGCTCCGGCATCTGTCTGCTTGGGTTCACATTTCGTCTCTACCACTTGTCAGCTGTGTGTTCTACGACAAGTGACTTAACTGCTCTGTGCCCACATTTTCACATTTGCAAAACAGCGCATGCTAATATCAGTATTTTTCTCATAGGAATGTGATAAGAATTGACGGAGACAATTTGCTCAAACTACTTAGATTAAGGTCTCCACATGATAAACTCTAGATAAATGTTAGTCATTTTGATATCGTACTAAGCCCTGTGCTGAACAAGGCAGACTCAATCCATCCTCTCCTGGGGCTCAGGAAACCAAGCTCAGGGAGGCGATGGACGTCCCCAGGATCCCTATGGAATAAGGAGACCCAGAAGGGGATCCAGGTCTCCACGTTCCAACACGGCCCCTCTCCGCTGACACAGCTTTCTAGGGCCTTCTGGGGGGCTCCACAAAGGTTGACCAGCTCTGTAGTGGGGCCCATCAACTCCATTTTAACAGCTGAAGAAGTTACATTTTGAGAAACTTAGAGAGGTTGGTTAGGCTAAGGTCACCCAGCTCTTCCATGTCAGAGCAGGGACTTGAACTCAGGCCTATCTGTTTCGGTTACAACTGTGTTTAACTGCAAGTGACAGAGAATCTGGCAAACAGTGGCTTGAAAAATCAGAGGTCCAGAGGTACGTGACAGCTGGCCCTGGCTCAGCTGTTCATGGTACCAGATAGGACCCAGGTTCCTTCTGTTCTGGGTCTTCAGTACATGTGACTTCTCATCCTTGGGTTGGTAGCTTCATGTTCATGAAGTGGCTGCAGCAGCTCCAGACATCACGTCTGGGTAGCAGGCTGGAGGAAGGGTTTGTGCAAAGGCTAAGAGAGTTGTATTAATACCAATTGAGTCTGTCCATTTTATCAAGGAAAATAAATCTTTTCTAGAAGCCTCAACTAAGAGAGATTTGATTCTATTTCATTGAGTGGAGCATAGCAACCCTTGTACCAATCACTGGCCAAGGAATCAGATCAGTCAGAATCACCGCAAGGCTGAGTTTGGATCACTCCCTAGTAGCAGGGGCTCCCCACTAATGTCTGCCACAGCCCAACAGATGAGAGGTGATGGTGTTGGTCTCACGGTCTAGCCACTGGGACTTGTTGCCCCCCACGCTCTGCCAGCCTGATCTCCTTACCCCACAGCCAGTGAGCACTGATGCCCCGATGGCGCCAGGCCTGCAGCCGGGTCCCGGGGCTACAGAGGAGAGTGAGATGTGCCTCTGCCCTCAGGATGCTCCCAGTCAGAGCGGGGAGGCAGGGTGGTCATTCCTGTGATGGCAATGGCACAGAGGGCTGTGGGGACACAGAGGAAGCCCCTCTCAGAGTGGGACCATCAGGGACATCCCCGTGGAGACCTAGAGGCCCAGGGGAGGGGTCGGTGAGGAGGGAGGGGTTTCCGGGCCGAGGGAAGAGCTCCTGCAAGTCCCAGGGGACAGCCCGTGAGCGACACACGTTAGCAGGATGGCAAGTGGGTCCCTGCTGCCCAGAGAGGTCCTCGAGGATGGAGGGGTGACCAAGGATCGAGAAGATGAAAGAGGCAGCAGGGGCTGGACCCCGAGGGACCTCAGGAACCACGTGGAGGGGTCTGACCTTGACCCTGAGTGCAGTGGAGAGCCCTGGGGGACAGGAGGCCTTGGGGAGACTCTGGGATGTGCATTTCACAAAGACCACTGGGCTGCTGTGTGGGGAGGGTGGGGGAGGGCTGGGCCAGGTGGGAGGCTTTTGTGCCAGTCGGCCCAGGCACAGTAGCTCCCTGCATGAAGCTCGCAGGGGTGGAGGGACGGGCCCTGTTTGGGAGGAGACGGCAGGAGGCAGGTGGGAGGGGATTCAGCGATCCCTTGAAGGGTGAACATGGGCAGTGGGCCCTGACGGCCAGGCCTCCAGGCTGGGTAGCTGGGTGGGCACTTACTGACTCGTGGGCACACGAGAGAGTGGCTCAGAGACCCTCCTACTCTAGCGTTCATCTCTCAGAGCGGCCCAGTCTGGCCAGCTCATCCCATCGTCTCAGGGCGGGTTCCCATGGCACCTGCTAGGACACGTGGCTTCCTACCGCTGCCAGCAGGCTCCCAAGGTGGGACGCAATTTCAAGCTCTCCCGAGGTCCCCCTCAGGGCCCTACAGGGGCTCAGGGGTTCTCACTGCACGCGGCGGCCGTGCCACCCCACAGTTCCCAAGGGCATCTTCCGTCTTCTCTCGCAGTCCAGCTGCACGTGGATTAATGCCCCTCGCTTTGGCCCTCCTCGGGTGGGGAGACTCTTCCCTGTCTGCCGAGACTCTTCCCTGTCACCTCCTACAGACGGGACCCTCTGGGAGGGCTGGGGCACAGGTCGGGGCCCCACAAGGGCTCTGAGCGCCTGTGGGTGCCGAGTCGAGTCACTGCTCTGCCTCCTTTTTCTGCCGTGAGCCGTGCTGAGGACACGGGAACGCGGTGCTGAGACACCTCCCGGCGTTCTCGGGGCCACGTTTCATTCCAGGTCTGTACTTTTCCTTCTCCCGGAGGCTCAGAGACACTGACGCCAGGAGCCCTGGGTCTTGGGCTGTCCCAACTGGGAGCAGAGGCAGAGGGCCCTAAAACCACAGGCAGGAGTCAGGGAGTGAGAGCCGGGGACGGACTCATGTGCTGATCACTGACATTTGAGCCCCATATTCCCCCTGGATTGCACGTTACTGGCTCCAAATCTTTTATCCTGGTTTTGATAACCGTTTGAAAAACTACCCAAGAGATACAACCATGGGAGAAGAGTAACAGCTGTCATTCACAGGGCCCTGGAGTAAACATATCACATTTACTACCTTGTGTCAGGCTTGCCACAGCCCTGTGAGGGTGGTACTATTCCTATCCCCAGTGTATGGTCAAGGAAACTGAGGCACAGAGAGGTTAAATCATTGGTTAAATCACTGAAAGGTCACACAGCTCCTAAGTCATGGACCAACCTCTCCACACCCCACAACTCCCTCCCCACAGCTGCTAAAAAGGCCCTTCATGATGATGTAGTCCTTCCCTTACTATGCAGAAAGAGAAACTGAGGCCCAGAGAGGGCAAGTGACTTGCTCAAGGTCACACAGCATGTTAGTGACCAAGCCAGATCTAATTCCTGCCCACACCACCTCCTGCATGCTGCTCTGGCCACCTTCTCCCTGGGCCCCGGCAGGGAGGTGACCCAGAGGCTGAAGGAGGTCAGCCACAAAGAGGCCCAGGCAGCTCTGGAGGGTGCCACAAAGATGGGCAGTGCTCATGGTGGCCAGCAAACTGCCCGGGGACCCTGGGCTCCTCCTTCCTCCCACCCACACGCTGTGGAGAAATAAATACATCCTTTGAAAACGAAAGTTGGCTGGAAGTAAACAGATTAGTACTGGTTATATGCTAGCACTTTATTAATTAAGTGTTCTGAATACATTTAAACCTGGGCGTTTAATTTAGATTTATAGGGATAATTTAAATTTATAAGACCAGTTAGTATGCATTAACTATGTAAAATGCCAATTGATTTTCATAGGTGATATCTATTGAAGTATTAAAAAAGAAAACTATGCAAAATGCAGTTACCCTTCTGTTGAATGCAGGAGCGGGTAGGGAAGTGCAAAGGCGGGGGAGGGGGAGGTGTGCCCCCCTTAGGGAGCCACTCTCACTGTGTGGAAGGCAATCTCGTCTCCTCTTTTTGATCATCTAAATAAAAAAACCACTGAACACCACTCCGCGAATGAGATACACACAGAATCGTGGTGCAAGGCCCTGACTGGGCAACTTCCGTGCCAGGGCCAGGGCTGGTGGGCACACAGGGGCATACTGGCATGATGGAAGCCGCTCCCGATGGGTGTCTGCAGTCCTGGGTTCTCGTCCCCAGCTCTGGCACTGTCCGGTCTGTGACCTTAGGGAGCTCACCGCAGCTCAACTCTGCATGTGTCTCCAGAGCTCGGAGCCAAGAGGGAGGACGGGGTGGTTCAGGTGGCCTGGCCTGCTGGTGCTGATGTTTCACGGACCTGGAGACTCGGTCCCACGTCTGGATGGAGTATTGGACGGTGTGTTGTAACCGCCCAGTCTCACTCTTCGCCTCTCTGTCTCTGTCTGTCTGTCTGTCTCTCTCTCATGCAGCCTACAGTCCTGGGAGCTCCACTTCCATGATTCTGAAGGGGCCGTGTCCGCAAGGCGGTGCACGGTGACGCAGAAATGAGGAAGGCTGCCACAACACAGATGCTACAGGCCCCGGAGCCAGGGGCAGGATTCGTCCTGCAGAAACCACACACGTGCTTTGAACAGAGAGGATTTAATCCAAGGAACCAGCTACAAAGGTGTTGGACGGGCTGAAGGAGCCCAGGGCGAAGTAGAGGTAACCCGGGGAGGTTCTAGCGCTGGAGGAAGGGGGCAGGATGGTGCACCAGAGCCCAGGGGTGCTTGCTGGTGATGTTGGTGGAGACGTTGCTGTTGGGCCCACCTCCAACCTCTTCCCCCGAGGGTCGCTGGAGCCCACACCCACCCGCTGCTATGGCCGGCAGAGCCATGACTGCGGCAGGGACCCGGAGGGCCACTTCCTCTGCAGTGTACGCTCTTCGGTGAGCACCCACATGGGTCCCTAACATCCTCACGCTGTACGCCATCCACAGTCCTCTTCCCCAAACCTCCTTGTCACCCATCCATCCGCCTCGTGCTTTGCAAGTCCCCGATCATTTAGCCAAACCGTTAGCCACTGCCTATGAATCAGTAGACCTTTGCCTCGGGCCATTTCCCCTCCCCGCTATGTGGACAGAGGGTCGTGCTGCTTGAAGACCCTGCACAGGGAGGACCCCTCCTTCTCCCCGTCTCGGGGGCTCTCTGCCTTGCTGTAGCAGTCCACTCTGACCGGTCTCCGTGTGCCAGCTGGTGCAGTAGGTCGAATGGTCCCTCCTCTCTCCCCCTGCAAGACATGTCCACTTCGACGTCAGAATGCAAGCTTACCGAAGGGGCTTTGCAGATGTAATTAAGGTAAGGCTCTCACGATGAGATCATCCTGGATTAGGCAAACCCTAAATCCAATGACAAACGTCCTTATAAGAGACAGAAAAGAGAAAGACACAGAGACACAGGGTGTAGGAGGCCATGTGGGGATGGAGGCAGAGATTGGCATGATGCCACCATGAGCCAAGGAGCACCTGGAGCCATTTGCAGCTGAGAGAGACATGGAAGGTTTCTAGGGCCTGTGGAGAGAGCCTGGCCTTGCTGACCCTCTGGTTCCAGACTTCCGGCCTTCAGAACTGCGAGAGAATGCATTTGTCTTGTTTTAAGCCACCAAGTTTGTGGCCATGGCTGGTGACGGAGAATGCCACGCAAGGACGGTGCGTGGGTTGAGGGAAAGATAGTGATGCGGCTGGAGAGGGTGCCATGAGACTCTTGTCACCTGCCTGGGCACTTTACCTGCCTCCAGGTGTGGTGTAGCCCACACTGATGATGGACTAAGGCTGCACATACCGACTTTATAACCCGGTGGACCAGATAACTTCCAGGTCCAGATGGGCTGCTGCGTTGCACAGCGACTCGGTGCCTCAGAGTCCGGCGTTCCACCTCCAGTAGGGCCCCGTAAAAGCCAGGGGCTACTTCCCAACTGGGGAATAGTTATGTACAGGCGAGGACGTGGCTGTGCGCTGAAAACCTAGGCATCTGTACTGCAGGTCTCCTACCAGGGCCTCCACAGCTCGACGCCCCCCCTTGCACGGAGAGCTGGTGGGTCGAGTTGAGTCCCGCTAGAAACGGGCTGGGTCTGAGGGCCCAGGCGTCTAGGCACCGCCCTGGGGTTGCTGCAGGGCCTTCCCCGTCTCCGAGCCTCACTCAGCTGTACAGTTACTCAGAAAGTAGGTTGGGGCTACACACAGGAAATACGCCTCGTTCTTGGAGGCCCTCTCCTTCCCGATCAGCGCCTACGCTTTCAAGTAGGAGCCGCTGAGGTTGTGAGTCCAACTTAAGTTGCGATTCTACAGCCCACAGGATGCCGTTTTAGATCTGACTCTGATTTGTATCTGCCCTACAGCTGTAAAACACAAAAGCTTCCTCCAGGGCAACCTGATCTCTGGATATCTGTCCACGCTTTGAGCAGAGTTTATGCAGTGCTTATTCTTTTCTTTCTACACCCTCTCCAGGGCGATCATAAACAGCCATTGCTCTCCTCGTTCCTTAGAATAGTCATGATTGCTACCTTAGAGGCCAAGTACAGCAGCACTCAGGCTGGCGAAGCCCAGCCTTCAATAGGCACTTTGTCCCAGGCAGCCACAAGTGATGATTTAAGTGATTTAATGGCCTCGCATGCCATAGGGTGCCACGATCCCATTGTCCCCTGGGCGTGAGGTCCTCACTGTGTTCAGGACTAATCAAGTCAGACGGTCCACCCCCACATCCCATTGGAGGTTTGTTTCCTGGTAGCACTGCTCATTCCAAGTGCTGTGTCATTCAGGGCTTGTTTAGAAAAAACAGGAACTACACTAGGAATTGCAAGCAGAGGGGATTGAACGCAGGGAGCTGATTATAGCAGAGTTAAAAGGGCTGGGAGAGCAAAAGGGGAACGGTGCGGAGCCTAGCGCTGGAGGAGCACAGGGGAGGGGAGGCGCTGCAGAGCTCGGGACTGCACGTCCTGCTGGCTCCGGGGGCCTGCGCTGCTGCCGCTGGGGTCATCACACAGTGGGCCCACTGACGCCGGAGCCACCAAAGGGCTATGGGGCTGGTAGCCACCTGGTGCAGCCCGAACCCCTCTGAGGAGCAGAGAGGGGAATAAAAACAGCTTCTCCCCTGCTCCCACCTTTCAATCTTCCACTAGCGCCTTCCACTGTCTGGTACTAACCGGAGCCAGCGGGCAAGGGGTCTGGGAGGTGCAGTCGCCGGGATCCGGCATCACACAGTGGTGCTCATGGGACAGAGAGCAAATGGCAAAGGGACAAATGGCTCGCACAGTGGTTCAGCACTTGCACTTGGTGCTGATCGAAACAGAAACTCGGCTCTGTGCCCTTGGCCACGTCATTTAAGCTCTCAGAGCCTTACTTCATCCAAAGGCAAAGTGGGGATAACAACACCCCCCTATGGGGTTGTTGAATGAGGATCGAGTAAATATGTAAAAGTGTCCCTGCCAGGGCCCGGCAGGCGCAATGCCTCCCTCTAAGGGGCTGATGTTATCCGGTTCGGCCTCTTCCCTGACTTACTCTTTGACCTTGAACAAGTGTCCGGGCCCCTCTGGGCTCTGTTTCCTCATCTGTAAAATGAATGGGGTGGGAAGAGAGGCCCCACAGGTCCTCTGCCCTGGTGGGTTTAAGGCTATGAATGACCCCTTAAATGAAGTGGACGGGCAGGTCTGCAGGGGCTGCAGGGAGGGTCCGATTGCCGGCAGGGAGCCAGGGGGAGGGAAGGCTTGCAGGACTCTGGTTGTGTCTGAGCGCTCTGAGCTGCGTGCTTCACAGAGAACATGCTCACTTGTCACAGCTCACACGGCAGCCACCTTAATGGTCCCTGCACCTCCGGGCTGCTGTCACCCCTGGCAACGCCAACCAGGTCTCTGCCCCCTTTGATGCGCTCACTCTCAGCACAGCTCAGTCGACAAGAAATCGCCTGGAGCAGCATTTTTCCGCACACTGTGATCCAGAAAGAGGACCTTACATGAAATCCATCATGAAGATCAGGCTTGTAAGCTCTGGGGCCCGCAAGGGGCCTGCGTGCCTGAGCCTCTAGAGTCCTCCTGTTTGGGCCGGAATCAGGAATATCAACTGTTGGGACCCAGGCTCGGGAGGTGTTGAGCTGCTCACAGAGGCTGGCCCCCGTGGAAAGCTGACATCTGGTGGCTAAAACATGGGGCATTTTTGTCCAGCAGAGAAGGGCTCAAGGGCCCATTCTGTTCTGCCACTGCTAATTAATATCAATTTCTTAACCTCTTTGAGACTCAGTTTCTTTATTTATAAAAGAAAATAATAATATCTACTGAAACCGGCACTTGAAATGTCTCGGCTCATCCAGCGACTCTCTCCCCTCTGTCTTCAGCACCCGTCACTCCCGCCACCCCTCCTTCGGAAACTGAGCTTCCTGCACTCCCGAGGCCTGTATTCCAGCCAGGCTGCCCACCTGCGACTCTGTCCACGCCTCTCCTAGAGACAGCTGTCAGCCTAGCCTGAACCAATCACAGCACTCCATTCTGCCCGGAAACAGTGGTTGGCCCAAGAAGAGTATGTGACCCAAATTAGGCCTATCTGAATCCTTCACTGGGACTTTCCATGTGGCTGTAAGAGAGAACAGTTCTCTCTTCCCTCTGGAGTCACCAGATGGGGTGACGTAAGTTTGGAGCACAGTGTTAGTGGCTCTCCTTCCACCTCCCCTCTCCCGCCTCGTGAATAAGTCCCACAGCAAAGGGGAAGATGCCCCTACACAGCCAGAACGAAATAAAGAGATGCTGAGACGGATGAGGGGAACAAGCGATCCAGTGACGTCACTGGAGCCCCTGAACCCAGCTGTGCCTGCCGCTACTCCCTGGTGTCTCTCCCAGCTGTGCAAGCCGCTGAATTCCCTCTGTGTTTAAAGCAGCTTGACTCCCTTCGTTGAAAGTATTGAAAACCCAACTCGAGTAACTTTAACCCAAGAGAGAATTTAGTAGCTCAATAAATGCCGGCTTGCACTCCAGCGGCAGTCCCTGTGTGTCCTACCGAGGTTCTTGTCACCCAAGTCACAGGTGTCTGTCTCCCCCGGGTGGCCGAGAGCTCCTCAGGGTGGGCACAGGGTCTGATCTGGCATTTACTCCCATCTCAGTGCCCGGAGCATGAAAAACGCTCAGGATACGTCTAATGAACACAGGAATGAGGAAGGGACTGACCCGGGTCCTCCACCTTCCTGTCCTGCACCTGCTCGGGCCCACTCCTCCGTGACATCGCCTTGAACCAGCCCTGTACCCGTAAGGGCGGCTGACTCGAGCATTGGCCATCCTTCTCCAACAACCTCCTCCAGGCTGGGAGCTCTTCATTTGTTCTGTCATTCGCAGCAGTTATTTGTTAAGCATGTAGAGGTGCTGTTCCAGGCACTAGGAATACAAATGTGCCCGAGGTAGACTCAATCCTGCCCTCGTGGCATTTGCATTCCAGTGGGGGAGACCCATGAAGAACAAAGGAGACGTGCTTTGCAGTTCCAGGTTCCGGAGTGTGCTCTGCAAAACACAGTGCAGGGGAAGGGGAGAGAGGGTGGCAGTTCAGGAGGAGCTGGGCAGAGAAGGCCACCCCTTCTCTGTCATCACCTCCCCCCCATGACTGCCTCTCCTTGCACAAGCTCGGGGCTCAGTAATTCTCAGGGAGTGAATGAGGCAAGGAGTGAGGTGGAGGTGGAGACAGGCAGGTCACCTGCTCACAGAGATCTGGAGTGCAAAGCAGAGCCCCAGCCCTAAGGGCAGTGGGGGAGGGGACTGCTCAGCAGCAGCCCCACGGGGGTGGTACTGGAGCGAGGAAGCCAGAGCCCATCCACGCTGTAAGCAGGACCAGGCAATATCCATTCTGGCAGTCACTGTTGGCCCACACACCTGGGGGGTACCTTTCTCAGGAAGCCCCCTGGTCCCTGCCCCTGCCCCTGGGGACACGGAGATCAATCTAGCAGGGAGCAGGAAGAAATCCCCAGACCTTCCCTCCTGCCCTCTGGTCTTAGGGCAGCACCTCCCACTGGCTGAGCTGACAGAAGCCAGCTGTCAAGAGGGTCCCTGACACAGGGCACACAGGGCAGCCTCGCTGGGGCAGAGCTGGACAGGAGGGGCTGGGGAAAGGACCGGCATACGGAGAAAACCCAGCCAGAGACGGTTAGAAGAATATTCCCCCAAGAGCTAGTGGTGTCACTCAGAGTGCTCATTAGAGTCTTTTTTTTTTTTTAATTTTGGAATTAATTGAATGTGTCATAGAGTGAATCACTTGTTTTATGAAGCTATTTTAAAAGGAAGTCAGCTCGCCTCATGCTTAGGGGCAGAAACAAGGTGACCTTGACATCATGACCCCACCTGGAAACTGGGTCCTACAGTCACGCTGGAGCCTTCGACAGGTGCAAATCAGCTTTGCAAGAGAGCAGGGTCCAGAAGCTCAGACCCGGGGTGCAGGTTCTGCCTCTGCTCCCCGCCTGACCTTGATAGATCTTGAGAAAGTCCTTCCCTTTTCAGGCCTCAGTTTTCCCAATCTGCATTAGTGATCCCTGATGGGCTTCTCAGCTCTGATGGGCCAGGAGACCTCTGAGAAGTGAGGAGCCACCAGCACTGTCAGGAGCCTGATGTTTTCTGATTTGGGCAGACAGATGACTCTGGACTTATTTATACGGAGGGAAAAAAAATCCAAGGAAATGTCTCCTGGAAAGCATCCTGGGAGCATTTCCAAGATGACTCACATGTGATGACAAGCTCTCACCACTAACTAGGTCTGCCAGGACAGAGGGAAAACCAAAGGCAGGTGCCGCCACAGTGGGTTGAGGCAAAAGGAAAGAACCCAGGAGTAGCTACGAGGAGCCAGCCTGCTGGAGTGGGGAGGAGAGACCTGGCTGGCAGCTGGGCCACCGTCCCAGCTGTGCCCCTGCTTCTGGGTGTGACCTTGGACAAGCCCCTTTGCCTCTCAGGGCCTCAGCTTCCCCAGCTGCAAAACGAAGGGGTCGAACAGATCATTTCTGTGTCCCCAGCCAGCCCTGTGCCCACATGGACCACAGAACCCCACAGGAGGCAAAACGCCGGGAGCAGAATGTTCTAGGTCTTTGGCCAGGGACAGACTTCCCACGAGGTTCTCTCAGCACAGGCCCCGCTCCTTCCTGGCTCCATGACTTTGGAAAAGCCCCTTTCCTTCTCTGTGTCTTGGTTTACTTCCCTGGAAAAGGAGATCAAAACAGTAACATTATTGGGTTTCAATCTACGTCTTGCTGTGCTTGGATTTGTCCTCTCTGTCCTTTGTAAACCTTTCCCCTTTGCCTGCCTTCTTTTGGACTGAGCATTACTTGTGACTCCACGATGTCTTCTACGTTGCCTTGTTAGCTAGCACTCTCCGTTTCGCATCTTCGTGGTTGCTGTAGGGTTTATGGTAGGCATCGTTAGCACAATCTACCTACAAGATACTGCACCGTTTCTCATGGAGTTTAAGACCTTACAACAGTGTGCTTCCTCTCCTCTCCCGCCTTGGTGCTGCTATTGTCGTACAGGGTACCTCTACATGAGATATAAACCCCACCCTGTATTAGTAATATTGTTTTTGCTCAAAGGGCTGCTATTCTCATGCATATGTGTGTGTGTGTCTGTGTGTGTGTATAAATAGCTTGTTCCTCTAAAGAGCTGAGCGATATCCATTGTAGGGCTGGACCAGCATTTGTTTATCCATTCACCTGTTGAAAGACCTCTTGGGAGTTTCCAGTTAGGGGAAATTACGAATATTCCTGCTATAAATATATGGGTTCATATTTTTGTGTGAACAGAGGCATTCAATTCATTTGGGTATATATCTCTAAGGAGGATTTCTGAATTATATGGGAAATGTATGTTTAACTTCACAAGCAACTCAAAGGCCTCTCTTTTGCATATAATTTTTATAAGATTTCAAATTTACGCTTATGCTATGATAACTTTCAAAAGAGTTGGCCCATTTTGCTAAAATTTGACATACAATATGAGAGGGTACTGAAATATATTTTAATTAAATGTGATTGGGAATTTTAGAGTACTTCTGTGAAAGCGAAGTATTTTGATATATAAACACATCTATTAGTGAATAAATAAATGGATGGGAGTAGTGGATATGGGGAAGGAATCGAATGGACGGATATGGATAAGAGCTGAAATGGAAGTCTAAAGCTTGATATGTCAGCCGACGTGAGAAGCGCAATGATAAAAGGCTGGAGTCCAGCACGTCTACTATGGTACCACCTGTGCAGTTACCTGGCCAGTGCTCTTGCTCTCTTCATGTGGATCCAGGTTCCTGTCCAGTGCCATTTCATTTCAGTCTGGAAGACCTCCTTCAGTATTGCTCGTAGAGCAGATCTGAGAGCAACACACTCTCTCAATTTTTGTTCATCTGGGAATGTCTTAGCGGCTTCTTCATGCTTGAAGCTAGTTTTTCTGAATACAGAATTCTTGGTTGGCATTCTTTTTCTCTCTGCACTTTGTATATGACATCTCATGTCTTGTCATTTTCGCTGATGTCATTCATTACTTTGTTTTGATTAGAAAGCTGTTCTCATCTTAGCTTTGTTTGTACATCCTTGTCTTTGTTCCTTGATGCATGACTTGTCATTTTTTCCTCTCTGGCTGCTTTTAACATTTTCTCTTTTTCACAGGTTTTGAACAGTTTGATTGCGATATGCCTTGTCATTTTTTTTAAAAAAATGTTTCTTATGCTTGTAGTTTATTAAGTTTCTTGGATCAAATTTGGGAATTTTTTAGGCATAATTTCCTTAAAATTTTTTATGCCCTCTCAATCTTCTCCTGCAGGAACACAGTTACATGTGTTTTAGGCTCTTAAAGTTTTCCCACCAGTTTGCTGATGCTCTGTTCATTTTTTAAAAGTTATTTTTTCTTCTGCGATTCATTTTGGATAGTTTCTATCACTATGTCTCCAAGCTCATTAATCTTTTCTTCTACAACGTCTAATCTGCCACCAATTCCATCATGAGCATGTTTTAAAAATCTCATGCATTATAATTTTCAGCTCTTGACATTCTATTTGGATGTTGTTATATCTTCTGTGTCTCTACTTATCATGTTAAATTATTCCTCTGGCTTTTTGAAAATAAGGAATACAATTCTAATAACTGTTTTGATGTCTTGTTACTAATTCTGACATCTGTGTCAGTTCTGGGTTGATGTATTGATTTTCCTTCTCACTACAGGTCAATTTTTTCTGCTTCTTGCATGGCTGGTATCTTTTATTAGATATAAAATAATGTGACTTGTACCCTGTTGCATGCTGGATATTTTTGTTTTTCTGTAAATATTTATGATATGTGTTCTGAGATGTAGTTAAATTATTTTTTTTTAATAGTTTGATCCTTTGGGGTCTTTCTGTTAAGACTTGTTAGCTAAGCCAGCACCATTCAGTCTAGGACTAATTTTTCCCCATATAGAGGCTAGACCTTTCTAAATGCCCAGAGAATCATGACGTTTTCCAGTCTGGTTGGTTGTCATTGGTGTCACTCTCAGCACCGTGTGAGCATCACAGTGCTCCCTTGGGGTGGCTTTGCAAGTGGTTGCAGTGAGGAGCTGGCTGGGAAGGTGTCCTTAGCTACCAAGAGCTAAGGCAATGCAGATGGGTGGGTGGCCCATCCAAGGTCATAGGCCATCAGCAGAATCCTGGCCAGGAGGGCAGTGACACCAGCTCAGCGATGAGACCCACCACACCACCCTCCTGATTTGGGGTTCCCTCATCCCGGTGAAGTCACTCCCTTCTCTAAGACCTTGCAGCTCCTGTGAGGAGCATCCAGTCACAGGTGGAGGGAAGCCCCGATTGGCTCTTTTTGTCATCTCAGGCCTAGTCAAATGCTCTTGGGCCAGGTAGGTGACAGTCACTTGTCATGTGGGTCCCCGAGAGAGGCCATTTGACTCCCTTCTCTAAAGCTTCCATTTGCACCACCCCAGCCCCAGAACTGCCTGCAGAGTTACCCGGGGACGTGGGGAGGCGGCTGGGTCTTGTTCTCAGAACCCTCGCTGCCTCCCTGAGTCCCTGCTCTTCCTGGCAGAACCTCCCTCCCCACCGCCAATAAGATAATTTTTAATGATTATAATTATTACCTGAAAAATTGGGTTCCTGCCCCAGATAATTAAGCTATTAGTAAGATTCAGCTCCACTCTATGTTTAATGTGCTGGCAAACTTCACAGAACACCTGGAGACAAGAGTTACGAGAGGAGGCCCTCAAAGGGCACTTTGCGCAGGAAGGTGGCGGCACGAATGAGGACGTGGGAAGGGCCCTCCGTGTGTGCGTGTGTACACGCAGTGCACAAGAGCATGTCCTGTGCGCGCAGTGGCTGTGGGTGCCTGGGGGCAGGTGGCACCGCGGCAGGGGCAGGGCAGGGAGGTGGGGTCGGTGACTGATGACGGAGTGGGGTGCAGGTGCAGGTCTGGGCCTGGGGTGACAGCCAGGGCCTGGAGGCTTCCGACGCCCCACTTTCTGGTTGTCATTTCCCCTGTCTCTGCCCATTGCGCTCAGTGCCTGTTCCCCCTGCGTCGGCGTGAGTGGCGAGAAGTGCGTGTGATGGGCCGTTCACTCAAGCCAGCGCTCAGAGAGGGCTGGTTAGTAGCGTTTGTCCACCTCAGGGCGGCAGGTAAGGAGTAGGGTGGCCAGACATCTCAGTTGGCCCAGATCTGAGGGGCTCCCTGGGATATGGAACTTCCCAGTGCTAAAACCCGGACAAGGCCACTGGGGACAGTGTGGTGACCTCTCAGGCGACAGGGCATGACCCATGGGTGAGGAGAGGTCAGGTTGTGGGAACAGGAAGCAGGGCTCAGCTTGACTGGGGGCCTGGGAGGCCCTCTGCCTGGTGACCTGCCTGTAGCCCCTGAGGTGGCCTGCCAGCCACGGCCTGCACAGGTGTTTCCCATCTGGTCTGGTGGCTTGTCCTGGGCCCTTTGCCCGAGAAGCAGTTTGTGGGCTGTGGCTCAGGGCTGGGGCTGGATGAGGTCTAATGCGCTCCACCTCCAGGCTGGGATCTCCTGCCTTCTCCCCTCCCCCACTCGGTGGTGTACAGTGAACGTTTGACGACTGGCTCTCCAGGGCTCCCCAGCCCTGACTGGTGTATCTGCCAATGTCTGTGGTGTAAATACTTCCACCGTGTCAATGTCAAGCACCCAGTGAGATCAGGCTGACCGAAAGTGAAGTTGGGAAGAGATACAGAGTAACACGCCGTGATACAGTATTTCCACCGTCTGGACACAGTAGCTGTAGACACCCTCCAAAGCATATTCAATGGTACAATATTAAAAGATAATTAGGAATCCATGAATTTTGAGTATTTATTATCTTTGTTTTTAACGTAATTTATTTCATCCTAAGTTACCATAATTTAATTTTTAATAGTGTCTGTGTTTAATAACTTGCTGACAAAATTCTTTAAAATATACTGATCAGCTCCATGAACTGGTTTAAGCCACTCCAGCCCATGGCCGCCCTGGCTCTGCTCCCCCCCTCATCACCCCTACACTTATGGAAACGAAAATTTGCCTAATTTCTCAGGCCTGGGAGGCAGCCCAGTGTGGAAGCGAGATGGCTGGGCCTCGCCTCACTCCTTCACGCCCCCTCATGCAGCACTTGACATTTTCAATTCCTTTATCATCAGAAATGATGATTAAGTTCCCAGCATAAACACTACTCTACCAGCCTGAATCCAGCCCAGGAAGGGTAGGTGAGGAGGGTCCCAGGGCTTTTTCTGGGCTTCACATGCAATAAACCCTTCAGTCCTCACTGAGACCATCATGGGAGGACACTGGGCCCCAGGGGCCTCCCTGGAAGACCCCATTAGGAACGCCATTGGAGGCCACCTCACCCCTTTGCCCTCCCACAGACTCACTGTCCTGATGAGGAGGCTGAGGGTGGCAAACTGGCTTCACAGGCAAAGCCTGAAGCTGGAAGGGATGTCTTCACTGTGCAGATGGGGAAACTGAGGCCCAGAGGAGGGCAGGGTCTTGCACAAGGTCACCCATCCTGTCGGGGAAGATTCAGGGGAGACACCTCGCTCCCCCAGCCTGGCTCCGCCTCTGACCCTGTGTCTCCAGCCATGGCAGGGTGGCGAGTTCCACCTTTGAGGCAACATGGGGCCTATTTGGAGTTTGGGACCAGAGCTCCTCAGTCATGATGTCAGCGACCCCTGATTGTCCCAGAACCTGGGTCCCTTGCCTGATTTCTGACAACACCACCACCAGCCCCTTGCCCAAGTGGTCATTCATTCTTTGTTCCGACCGAGCTTTGAATTTCACCTTGAGTCTCCCCTGTTTTCTCCATCCCCCTCCCTGAGCCCAGCCCGCAGCTCCTGGCCTGCGGACTCCTCCTGACCGTCCCTGTCCGTTCTCCATCAGCAGAGTGGTCAGCTCAAAACGGAAATATGAGCTCAAAACCTGTCAGGGCCTCCTCTGCCCCCAGGTCAGGGCCCGCCCTTCATGGCAGGAGTACTGGGGAGACCTGGCCCCCACCGTCCATTCTGACCTCATTGCCTCACCCCCAATGGGCTCCTCCCAGGCTCCAGGTCCCTGCTGGACACTCTGCTCCCCACCTCTGCAGCATTTGCTCACCTGGTCCCTCCACCTGGAGGCCCTCCCCTGCCTGGCCAGGCTGACACCTGGAACGTGAAGTGGGTGCTCAGTGCAGATTGTGAATGAGTGAATGAGTGAATGAGTGAATGAGTCAATGGATGACAAACCCCCCCTGGCATGCACTACATGTACTCGGCCATGGATTTGGCCACTGAAGCCCTCACAGTCTCCCAGGGTGGCAGACGTATAAACAGACAATGACAGCCACTCAGGCTCAGGGCATGAGGAACCAGGGAGTGGGGCAAAAGGGGACACGGGACAGGTGGTCAGCCATGAGGCTTTTGGAGAAGGAGATGTAAAACCCAAGTTGGGCTCTGAGGGATGAGTAGGAGTTTGTCTGGCATTGAAGGCAGAAAAGGACACCCCAGGGGGAGGGAGCAGCTTGCACAAAGGCCTGGATTGGTGGGGGATGGTTCAGTGAGGCTGGACCAGAGGGGTGCATGGAGGTGTGGCCTCCACAAGGCCAGAGATGTCAGTGGGGCCAGAGTGACAAGGGTCTTAGATGCCAAGATGAGGCGCATAGGCTTCATCCTTGGGGCCAAGGGCAGATGGAGATAGGGAGGCCAGAGACGAGGCTGCTGCAGGACTGGGGTCAGAGGCGACAGAGTCCTGGAGCAGGGCAGGGCGGGGGGACACACAGGCAGAGCCTGAAAGCTGTGGGCCTGAGCCGCAGTCTGCTTCCGGCCGATCTCTTCCCAGGGGAAGCTGGCTGGCACCCATCTGGGAGCAATGGATCAGTGGTTCAGGTTAGTGGGCGCCACTAGGGAGATCCTAAGAGCCCAAGCCTCGGGGTCGGGGAGACAGAGTTTGAAGCCTGGCCCTTCTTTCCCCACTGCTGACCCTGGGCTGGTCACTCACCCTCTCTCACCAGGGTCTGGCCCTCGATGATGGGAGTGAACACACTGCTCAGAGCCAACCTCCTTCCTAGAGTCTGGACTGACAGCAACAATCATGAGCATGCAGTGAGCGCCTGCTGTGTGCTGGACCCTGTCCCAAGAACATTATGTGTATCAACTATTCTAACCTCACACCAACCCAGTGGGGACCAGGAATGTGAGCGCTGACAGGGACCAGGTGGCCCCAATCTGACCTCCAGTCTACAGATGGGGAAACTGAGGCCCAGAAAAGCTGATGGGGTGGGACTGGCATGAGAACTCCTGGGGTCTTGGCCAATCCAGCCCCTCACACGCAGCCTCCCGGTCCTGGCCCGACCTGCTCCTCTTCCCTCCTGGCTCCCTGGGGGCCAGCCTCAGGCAAGGCGCCACTCTGTACGGGTGCCCACTGCCCTCCCCTGGCTGGGAAGGCAACACTTTCCCACCGGTGCAGGAGGGGTGGTCACAGACTCCACATAGGCCGAGGAACCACCGCAGCACTGTGGCATCCTGGCCACAAAGGCCCTGGCCCCGCCATTCAGGGCTGTGGGACCAGGGACAAGGGACCTAACCTCACCTGCAAGATGAACACTAATGATAGTCCCTATCTCACAGCCCGAGGCGAGGTCGGGGCAGTGCACATCCACAAAGCTGCTCGGGGTGCCGGGCACACGGGAAGTGCCATGTGAGGGTCATCTTTGTAGAGAGAATTCACTCCGGACAGACAAGTCCCTGGAGGCTCTCAGCTCTCAGCTCAGGTCTGAGATTTCTGCATTGTCCGTATGGAAAACGGCCTCTTTTCTCTTGGCCTTTGTCTGAGCTTACCTTGGCCCTCCATTCTTAGCTCCTTTCTCACCAAGCCTCAGCATTCCAGTCCTCCCCAGCTGGCCTCTCAGCTGGACTCTTGCAGGAAGCCCTCCCTGATTACCCCCAGAGCTGCGTCTCCTTCAGCTTCTCTCCAGTGCTCGTGAGCCCTGTGGCTGGGCCCCTAGTCCTGTCTCCACCACCAACTCCCAAGCCCTGGGGGGCTCCAGGCAAGTCACTTTCCCTCCCCAGGCCTCGATTTCTTCATCTAACAAATCAGCATGATCATCCTGCCTGAGTGTTTCACAGGACTGTGATGCGGATGGAATGAATGAGAGGTTGGGTGGGAAACTGCTTTGAAATGCCACGAGCCAGGTGAGGACTGTGGCTGCCTCAACGCTTGTGTGGCTGTGGGTCTGGCCTCTGGGTCCAGGGGGCAGATGTGCTCTGCGCTCCAGGCTGCGGGAGCCTCGGGCGGCTCTTTCATGCAGAGGCTGTGCACCCTGCGTGAGTCAGGTGGCCTCTGGGACATGCAGTCCTCACCTGTGCAATGGGGAGAGCGTGTCATGCCCCCCGGGGGCTGCAGCGTTAGATGGGGGGAATGGGTAAAGTGGGAAGAGGGGGTAGGTTAGAATCCCAGTCTGAGCACGGTGGCCTCATCCAGCGTCAGGACTGGGAGAGACAGGGCTGGGGTGTCACCACCCGGGTCTCGCTGTCCAGACCGGGCCATCTCTGCCCTGCCTCCACGGCCTCTCCTAGGCCAGATGCCCCGTGATTGACCGTGGCAGCTTCCCTCACTGAGCCCCCTGCCATCCTCCTGTGGATTTCTGCAGAGCTCTCCTCTCTTGTCACAACACCAGCTTCGATCTCTGCCAAGCATGACACAGTCTGGGAGAAGACTGGCGGCCTCCAAACGCTGTCGGGATGCAGTGAGGCGGGAGCGAGGGGAGGATGCCGGAGAAGCAGGAGCCAACGTGGGCCCAGGAACAAGGAGGATGCTCGACAGGTCCTGTCCTCCCAGCCCAGCCGAGGACAGGCCACTGAGCGGCCATCAGGAGGGACCTCAGAGGGGCAAGTTCCCAGAGGAAGGAGTGATGTGACTGCCTCACAGAGTCTGATGGCACCTCAGTATCCGTCCCCCAAAGCTGCCACAGCCACTGTGCCGGTGCCTACCAGGACCCATTTATTGAGTGCCTGCTGCATGCCTCTAGGTGCTTACTGTGTCCCACCCTCTCCATTAATCACCCAACCCTCTGAAGAAGGCTTTCTTAGTATTTCTTTTTAAAAATGAAGAAATGAAGACTCAGAGAGATTAAGGAACTTGTCTAAGGACACACAGCTAGGAAGGAGATGGGAGCAACTCCACTGTCAAGCTCCTAAAAGCCACCAGAGGACCAAGACACTAAAAAATGAAGGGTCTCCGAGATGGGGGGTCCTGTGAGTGGAAAGGAACCCATCTGTCCCCCAAGCCCATGGCTAGATCCATCCTTGGCCACCTTTGAGGCCGCTGGCAGCTGCAGAGGTCATTCTTGGCATGCTGGTAGCATCCCACGTCAGAGGCCTGCTCTGCTCAGCCTTCCTGCCTGAGGACAGGGCTGTGGGAGCCTGCTCAGCCCTCCTGCAGGGCCATCCGGAACTCCTAGGGGTGTCTAACACCCCAGCTTCTGTCCCTCGGTGGACTGTCCTGAGGTGTGTTCAGCACGGGTCCCTCAGGGAGCCCCCAG
>CAUYSK010059203.1:0-30604 GCA_963575035.1 Avahi laniger | reverse complement strand
AGGGAGGGAGGTGGGGGCAAGGGCAACATATGTAACAGAAACATCTGTACCCCCATAATATGCTTAAATAAATTTAAAAAATTAAAAAAAAAAAAAAAGTTCTAAATGCTGAAAAAAAAAAAAAAAAAAAAAGAAAGTCCTCTCTAATACTTAGAATATCATCTGGCTTTTTTTTTTTTCATTTTGGCCATTCTGGTGGTGGTATCACATTGTGATTTTAATTTGTGCTTCTCTGATGACTAATGAGAGTAAACTCCTTTTTATATATGTTTTTCCCACTTGGATATCCTCTTTTATAAAATATCAGTTCAAATATATTCTGGTAAGAGTACTCTGTCATATGTATCCCAAGTATGTTCTCTTACTCTGTGGCTTATCTTCTCATTTTCTTCATGGTGCAGTTAATGAATAGAAACTCTTTATTTTAATGAAATACGATCTACCACTTTTTTCCTTTTATGATTAGTGCTTTTTATGTCCTGTTAAAAAATTTTTTGCTTACTGCAGGGTCAAGATGATATTCTCCCCTATGTTTTCTTCTAAAATTTTACTTGTTTTCTTTTTTACATTTGGATCTCCAACCCATCTGGAATTGATTTTTGTATATATTGTAAGGTAAGAAGTCACAAATCCAGTTTTTCCATATGGGTATCAGTTGATTCAGCATCATTTATTGAAATAAGCATCCTGTTCTTATTGTACTGCATCATCACTTTTGTCATAAGTAATATGTGTAGGTATATTTTGGAACTCTTTCTTCTTTTCCATTGGACTATTTGTTTAACCTGATGTTAAACCTACATGTCAATTTGGGGAGAATAGACATCTTCATAATATCCCAATAGAAGTAGTGATAGCAGACATCTTTGTCTATTTCTCAATTTTAAAGGGAAAGCTTTTAATATTTCACTGTAAAGTATGATGTTGGCTGTAGGATTTTGTGGGTTAGGGTTAGGGTTAGGTAAAGAAGCTCCCTTCTATTCCAAGTTTGCTCAGAATTTTAATCTTGAATGAGTTTTAAATGTTATCAAATGTTTTTTGTATATCTGTTGAGAAGATCGTATGATTTTTCTTCTATTTTTCTATTAATGTGAATTTATTGCCTTCACATGGTAAGCCTTGTGTTGCTGAACTATTAATAGATTCTGTTCGGTCATGATTTATTACCCTCTTTATATATAACTGTATTTGATTTGCTTAATATTTTGTTTAGGATTTTTACATCACTGTTGCTGAGAGAGATTGTAAGATTCTTGTCAGATTTTGGTGTCATGGTTATACTAGACTTATGGGTTGAGAAGTGCCATCATTTTCTGTAATTTGTGTTTGTTGAGATTAGCCCTCTTTCTTCAAACGATGTTTGGAAATTTATCAGCGAAGTCATCAGATAGGCACGCGTGCGCATGCGCGCGTGTGTATGTATGTTTGGGGGCAGGGAAGAATTTTCAATAATAAATTCAAGTTTTTTGATAGAAATGAGTGTTTATATTTTCACTTTCTTATTTATTGTGTCACTTTGGGTCACTTGTGTTTTTCAAGGAATTTGTCAAATGTATTGGTGTGAAATTGTTCATATCCTCATATAAACTTTTTATCTCTAAGTTCTCTACTGATCTCTACTAGCAAATTGTGTCTTCTCTATTTTCTTAATCTTTTCAAAGAACCAATTTTGTCTCTGTTGATCTTCTCAACTCTGTTTATTTTCTGTTTCTTTCTGCTCTTTATTATTTATTTCCTTCTTTCTTTGAGTTGCACTCCTAATCCTACTACCATACATAACCAATATTAAATTCTCATGTAGTGTCGTCCAGTCTTTTTTTTCTATGCATAATAAATACTTATTTTTTTATTTCCAGTATACTAGTTATTGTTTTTGTTTTATGATATTCTCATTTAATGTCATATCAGTATCATTTTCCAAAGACATTACATATCCTTCTACAAATCAATTTTTATCATTTATATTCAGTAGATGACCATACTTAACTAATTCCCCATTCTTGGAAAATTAGGTTGTTTCCAATACTTCACTCTTATAAATACTGTTGTGATGAACATACTTATCTACATACATCATTACTGACAGTTCTGTTTTGTATCAGATAAATCCATAGAAGTAAAATGTGGGGCCAAGGGGTATTAACATTTTAAGGCTTTAAGCACATTCATATTGTCAGATTGTCTTCTAGAAAAGGTCTACCAAGTTTATTTAATGTACTTGTAAAAATATTTTTTTCAAGGAAACATATATTTAAGATACTTAGATCCAATAACTACAAACATGTTGACCTAGAAAGGCATTTCATGCCTTTCTGTTAAAGGGATTTGTTCTGATCCCTCCGCAAACACAACAGTAAGCAACTCCAATTACTTCAGAGTTCTGATGTCTCTCTCTTGAGTGCTCCTTGTTGTTCATTCAGTTCTGACCCTATTTATTCTACCTCCATGCTCTGATGCTGGTGTTTCTTTTGAAGCTGCCACCTGCAGTTCCCTTTGCCTTCTTTTTCAGATGTTCATGAGAGCGCAGTTTGACTATGATCCCAAAAAGGACAATCTGATCCCTTGCAAGGAGGCGGGACTGAAGTTTGTTACTGGGGACATAATCCAGATCATCAACAAGGATGACAGCAATTGGTGGCAGGGGCGGGTGGAAGGCTCCTCCAAGGAGTCAGCAGGATTGATCCCTTCCCCCGAGCTGCAGGAATGGTGAGCTGCTTTTATGCAGGTGAAATCTGCAGATGGAAGGGCCACATGCCTGCCACAAATAATTGCTTAGCTTCAGAAATCTATCATCTGTTGTATAGTTTCTGTTTCTTGATCAAGCAGACTTCCTAGCTTCCCTGGCATAATGAGTAAGGGTGAGTCAAACATAAATGAGTTGATAAGCTGACTACAGGCTGCTATAGGCAAGGGAGCCTGAATAGCTCTTCATTGCTATGTGGGCTTCTTGTTCCCTCCAATGCTTTCCCCATGGTTACTAAGCAAGTGACAGACAATGCTCGGACTAGAGCCCTCTCTGGTCTCCTGCCTCTTAAGCTAGTACCCATGCTGTTTCTCAGATTTCTTCTGAGTCCTACAAAAAAACAGTCACATATAAGTATGTGTCCTTTTTACAAATTCCTAGTACATAGAAGAAATAATTCCTGTCCCCAAGTGACATTGCTCACTTAGTTCCAGATTATACCACAGGAGTGGTAGAGAAATCCACATATAACGATTCTAACTGATTTCACATCCAACACTTACCCTCCCTCTGCCTCTGCAAAATAACCCCACTGTAAAGATTATAACCTCAAGGCGTATTTTTTCACATACCAGTCTTTTAGTTTTAAGCCAGAATTCTGGTTGATCTGGTCTCCAGTGATGATACAAACATGGCACTGAACCACAGGATGTGGTTTACAGAAATAAAATTTTAGCATTAGACCAACAAAGGAAAGACAATACAGACCCTGGATGATATTGGTAAAAGCCCTGAGCATATTGGCTGTGGCTTCTAGGTCATTTTCAGAGCTAACACCTCATGGAGAACATTGCAGGATTGGGAGCAGCAGATGGCTGAGGAAGACCCACAGAATACAAGATCAAACTGTGGATCATAACTTATTAATGAGGCATTAAATCCATTTAGTGGGTTGCAAGAAGTATTTCTTTTAAACAATGACATTTTTTTTAACTTTGGGAGGCCGAGGCAGCAAAATCACTTGAGGCCAGGAGTCTGAGAACAGACTGAACAACATATTTAGACCCCATCTCTAAAAAAAAATTTTTAAAAGTTAGCTGGGCCTGGTGGTGTGTTCCTGCAGTCCCAGCTACTTGGGAGGCTAAGGCAAGAGGATGGCTTGAGCCCGGGAGTTTGAGGTCACAGTGAGCTATGATCATGCCTGGGCAACAAAGCAAGACCTGTCTCTTTTAAAAAATGATGTTGAATGGAAAAATTAGAATATATTACACATAGTAATAGAAGTTGTATGTGTGGTGTGTATGTAGATGTTTTTTTTTATAGATGCGTATATGTGTAATATAGGGTTGAATGTATAATCTATTTTGTACAATGAGGTAGGGTCATAAAGGTTTGAGAAGCACTGGACCAGAGAAAGTGATTTGTTTGTGGGTTGTATTTGGAATCCTCTGAGAGGTGGTGGGCACAGACTCAAGGAGTAGTCCCTCTGCCTGCTGCCCATCTTCCTTCCCAGGTGAAAAGCAAAGGTATGGGGGAGGGATAGAGAGACACGGAGAGACTATGAGACAAAAGAAAAATGGAGAGATAGAGACAGAGAGGCTGAGAGACAAAGGAGAGGATGAGAGAGAGTGACGGGGACGCTGTTAGAGAATGAGTGGCTGGGAGAGTCAAGGACAACATGAAGTTTTGTGGCTAGTGCAAAGGGAAGGAGGTGAATTTGTGTAGAGGTTTAGTGTAGAATGGACGGGGGGTCACCTGGTCCTGTCACAGGACAGGCAAATGAGCCTGAGGCTTCTTCACTGAGGATCTGCTGACTCTGTGGTTGTCTTTTCCTATCAGGCGCATGGCAAGTGTGGCTCAGTCAGCTCCAAGCGAAGCCCCAAGCTGCAGTCCCTTTGGGAAGAAGAAGAAGTACAAAGACAAGTACCTAGCCAAGCACAGCTCAAGTAAGCTTTCTGAGCCTTCTCCCTCCAGTTTCCTTAACCAGCAGAGAAGGGGAGTTGGTGCAGTGTGCAGTAGAACATACATTATACAGAAAGCATGTCATTTCTTCCGGTTTTCTCTTATTAAGTTCATCTTCACAAGCTGACTGCAGTCAGGGAGACAATGTCAGTAGATGTAAAGGAAGGCCCGTGGTCTGCCCACATCTCATTGCCTCACCCCTCAGGTAACCAACTGAATAGCCTTCCAGACTGTTCTCCATGCTCACACCTTGCTTAGTGTGTCAATGCCTTCAGCATGACCCAACTACAACCCTAGAGGGTAGTATATTTTCCTGACAACTAATTCTGGCTTTTTTACCTGCCATGATAGAACATATAATATAATAAAATTATAAATGGGTTCAAGCAGGTTACAGATAACAAATGAATAATCTACCATTCAACTACCATTTATTAAATGTATGTCAGGAGCCTACACAGAAGTAGACGTGGCTGGAGTGTGTGTCCAGGGAGAAGGGAAGTGGGCCAGAGGGAGAGGCCAGGGTCAGGTCATAGGGAGCTTTGTCTACCTTCTCTACTGTTTTACATTCTGTATTGTAGTCTCCATGGAGCTAGCGAAGGGTTTTGAGCGGAGGATTAATGTGATCAGCTTTTCATTTGCTTCTGTATTTCTGGTAGCAGTGGAAGAAGAACCCCAGAAGAGGCCAGGAAATAATTGTGGCAGTCTGGGGGGTTGTGGGGGGTGGGATGGATGGAGAGACAGGATGAGATCCAGGTTCCATCTTGAGTAGCTGGGTTGATAACACCATTCCCTGAGATAAGGGACATTTTACACAGTACAGAGATCATGTTGGCATTGTTGAGTTCTAAGTGTCCCTGAGACAGCCAACTGGCACGTCTATGGACTTGGAGCTGAGGGTAGCATCTATGTTGGAAATAGCCATCAGGTTACTGAAATTACAGAGAAAAAGTACAGGGGACCAAAAAGGTTGGCTCAAAGTGACAGAAGAAGAAAGGTCCAAAAACTTAAACTCCCTTGCTCAAAACTCCCTCATAACACTAAAAATAAATACAATCTAAAGTCCTTTCTCCCATTGACCTCATCTCCAGTCACTCCCTCCCTGTTTGTCAATATGTGGCCAGGCTCTTTCCCACCTCAGGGCCTGGACCATTGTTTCCCAGCTCTGGGAATGAACACTGCTTGGTTTTCTTTGTCTCTAGTTTTTGACCAGTTGGATGTTGTTTCCTACGAGGAAGTTGTTCGGCTGCCTGCATTCAAGAGGAAGACCCTGGTGCTGATTGGTATCTTCTCATTGCCTCTGTGCCGCTGTGATAGTTAAAGAATACATTTCTGTCCTCACTTTCCTGCCTGCATTATGCACCCACCCCAGAAAAAGGCAGTGAGAAAGAAATAGATGGAGGTCTCTTAGGTTCTCCATATAGAACAGGTATAAAGAATTTTCTGGGTCCTTTCGAGTACCCCATCTGGGTTTACTTCACAAGTGATGCTAAACCTTACAAACTATTCTTTTAGGTTGGGTTTTGTGCTGGCAGGTCCTAAACTGGGTTTTGCTCTTTGTTCATCCAAGTGGCTGGCAGTCATATATGCTTTTTTGTTTAAGTACACGTTAGAGTGCTTTGTTAGCACTTTGTTAGTGGGGGTCCCTGAGCTGTTCAGTCACACACATTAGCCCTGGAAGCTCCCTTTCCCCAAGCAGTGACTCAGACCTGAAACAGAATGAGTCCTTGTTCCAAACCCAGGTATGTGAGCCTTGGCTCTGGTGAGCAGCTCACCTTCTTGTCCTTGGAGTTGAAATATTAGTTGCTTAGAGGAAGTGTATTAGGGCTCTAGTGAAATTTCTAGTAAAAAAATTGGCTTAGATTCAATTCCATTAATT
Source organism: Avahi laniger (assembly GCA_963575035.1). Taxonomy (NCBI): domain Eukaryota; kingdom Metazoa; phylum Chordata; class Mammalia; order Primates; family Indriidae; genus Avahi; species Avahi laniger. The sequence continues at coordinate 24,080 of CAUYSK010059203.1, read as the reverse complement.
TTGGAGAGCTCAGAAAAGTGCATATTCTTAGGAAACAAACAGAAAACCTCACATTAGCTAGCTCCTCTATAGAAATGACAATTTTATTCTGAGTCCCAAGCCTTAGTCCTTAGAAAGAACCTCCTCCCCCAAGTGGAACAAAAGGACCTAAAGCCACTTGGTGGCCCCAAATCTTCTGATGACTTAAAGGCCCTGACCCCAGCCCAGATGTGACACCAACTCATTTTTACCTCTTGGAAATTTCAAGTGCTGAGAGATGAAAATCCATATCCTATCCCCACTCATAGCCCTACCTCTGTCTTTGTGGGAAAGAGATGGAAGCCTTTCTTCTCTCCACACAGGAGCCAGTGGGGTAGGTCGCAGCCACATTAAGAATGCCCTGCTCAGCCAGAATCCTGAGAAGTTCGTGTACCCTGCCCCGTGTAAGTAGCTCTTGGGCGCCTTGGAGGGGAAGTGGCAGCCTGAAGGATAGAGTATCAGTAGCACATTTTATCACAAAATATGGAAAGATAAAAATTTGTATCCACTATTGTTCCACCTAACACAATAACTATGTTGTTTTCTTATTGTTCTCTTCTATGCTGTTTGTCTACATAATAGAAGCTATAGTAAACATTTTTATTTTGCTTTAAAAAATTACTAAGCAAGTATTCAAATTTATGCATATTTCTTTTTTCATTTTACCTTATAAACATTTTCCTATGTTCCTATACTGTCTGCCTAATTCACTTTGATAACTATTTTATAGTCCATTGAATAGATGTACTACAATTTCCTTAGCTATTCCAATCTTGTTTGACTCTTAGGCTACCTCTAATTTTCAGGAAATGTCTTCTAAATAAAGCAGTGCTTAAAAAGGTGCAAATAATCTTGGTAGCAGTCCTCCATAGGGAGAAGAGTAGCAACATTGATCATTTGGGGAATTAAATAACCCTTCTGTTCACAGAAGTGAATCCACGTAAGATAGTTGTGCATATTCCCAGAAAGAGATACAGTAAGTCCTCACTTAACAATGTCAATAGGTTCATGAAAATTGCAACTTTAAACAACAGACAGCAGGTCCTTGAATGACATCATTTCATTCAACTTCATTGTAACACTGATGAGAAAAAAACTGGTTTTGTTGTATTTCATTACACTTAAAGTCGCAGTTTCCAAGAACATATTAACATATGTTAAGTGAGGAATTACTGTGCTGCTAAGCAGAATAGAAAACCAGATTCAAAACCCAATATTAGTATTTTTTTTATTCTTTGCTTTGCTTTTTTACACATCGATCATTGGGAGTTGTCTCCTTGTCAAGAGGGACAGGAAGAGAGTCATTTTAGTGGCACATTGGGAGCAGAAAGCAGATGGCCCTGATTTGAAGAGTAGGGGAAGTCTGGAAATAGAAATAACCAGTATGGGCTCCTTATTCAGTAAGTTTGAATGGGAAGGGCGTTAGAGAAAGAGGATGATAGATGAAGATAATGTCAGATCAAAGGAGAGTTGTTGTTTTACAATATGGAAAGACATTCGTATGTGGTTATAGATTAAGGGGAAGCCAGTTGAGAGACAAGTGGATGATACGGAAGGCAAAGGAGATGTCCAACAGAAGTTGAAAGAAGGGGAGAGGTTGGGAGGATTGTGTTTCCAGCTACAATATCTGGAGAATATTTTACTAATTAGACAATTTATATGAGTAATAGAAAATGTGACTTTTAAGAACATTCCAACTTTTAACAATATGAGTTTAAACCAAACGAAAGTACTCTTCTTTCCAAGTCATGAAAAGGAAACTATAGCCCATAGTTGTTTTTAAAATATTTTCAGCTGTCATTTCTTCATTTCTGAGCTTCAGTATTCCTGAATTTGGTGGTTTGAGAGATGTAAGAGATGTAACTTCATATAGGGAAAATTATGATAGGAATTTTCTACATTGGCCTTTGTCCCTTAAAATTTAAATGTGTTCAGCCAGGCGCAGTGGCTCACGCCTGTAATCCTAGCACTCTGGGAGGCCGAGGCAGGTGGATCGCTCAAGGTCAGGAGTTCGAGACCAGCCTGAACAAGAGCGAGACCCCGTCTCTACTAAAAAAAATAGAAAGAAATGATCTGGACAACTAAAAATATCTATATATAGAAAAAATTAGCCAGGCATGGTGGCACATGCCTATAGTCCCAGCTACTTGGGAGGCTTAGGCAGGATTGCTTGAGCCCAGGAGTTTGAGGTTGCTGTGAGCTAGGCTGACGCCACAACACTCACTCTAGTTCGGGCAACAAAGCAAGACTCTGTCTCAAAAAAAAAAAAAAATGTGTTCTGGGCAGATGAGGGGATTTCTTGATCTGCATCACCTAGCATCAGCCCTTCAGGAGCCCATGGGAGGAACCCCTCTATGAAACACTGCACCAGATGCAGCTAGGGTTTCAATAGAGATACCATGGTCCAAGCTCTTGTGCAAGGGTGAGGACCCAGAGTTCATCGGGGATTTGGGTTCTTATACACAGATACAACACGGCCACCAAGGAAGAGCGAGGAAGATGGGAAGGAGTACCACTTCATATCAACAGAGGAGATGACAAGGGACATCTCTGCCAATGAGTTCTTAGAGTTTGGCAGCTACCAGGGCAACATGTTTGGTACCAAATTTGAAACGGTGCACCAGATTCATAAGCAGGACAAGATTGCCATCCTTGACATCGAGCCCCAGGTGGGTAGGCATGGAAAGATAGGAGTTATGGGCTCAGCCACACAAGGGATGTGGAAGGAGGGTGCTGAGAAGCAGTGTTACTGGGAATTTTCTGGGATCTCAGGGTTGCTTCAGTACTTTTAATGGGGTCAGCCTGGAACAAGAATAGTAGTACTGGAAAGGATGAAAAATAGTACTGGGATAAAGCCCAAAGCTGCAGAAATCCATTATGACAGCTATGTTTTTTTTTTTTTCTCTTTCCTTCTCTTCCTTCTTCAATTTCCCTTTTCTAGACCCTGAAGATTGTTCGGACAGCAGAACTTTCACCTTTCATTGTGTTCATTGCACCTACTGACCAGGGCATTCAGGTGGGAAGGAGGAGGTTATGTAGGGTGGGTGGGGGTTCACTTTCTCTGGGCCTACCCAAACTAGAACATCAGTCCCAGTCATTGGCCAGAGTGCTGGCTGAAGCTCAGCTCCAGCTGGGCTTCTTCCTCCAAGGCCAGGAAGCCAAAGGCATGCACATTTTATTCACTCGACAGTTATTAAGCCAGTAGCTAGGCCAGCGCCCATACTAAGTAACAGAACAAAACCAAACCTAGTCATTGCCCCAGAGGCACATGGGTCCAGTGGCAGAGATTGACAACTGAGTAAATCCTGACACTCTGGTTTGATGCAGGCTTAGACAGGGCAAGCAGGGAGAGCTGTGATGAATAATAGAGGCAATGCTGAACCCACTCTGGGTTGTGGTATGGCCGTGGGGAGAGGAGGCCAGGAATGTATTGAAAAGCCTCTCCTGCTCCCCCCTACCCAGTTCCTATCTGCTCCACCCAGTCCTACCCATGCACTTTGTTGTACGTTGCTTTTTCATTGAACAATGGAGATCTTTCCCTATTTGTGTGTAAAGAACTTCCTTTTTCCTTACTAGGTGCACGGTCTTCTATTGCATGTATATATCATAATTATTTAGTTTAACCATTCCCTTGCTGATGGCCACTTGGGTTGTTTTAAAACATTGACTATTATAAATACTTCAATCAATAGTCCTGTACATATGGCATGTCACATGTATGCAAACACATCCAGAAGAGAAACTCCAAGAAGGATCACTGGGTCCATGAGTGTGTGCACTTGGCATTTGGATAGGGATTCCCAAATTGAGCTACTTTAGCACTGATTTACATTCCCTACCTGTGGGAGTGCTTGGTTCCCTTTGCTTGCATGTTGTTGAAATTTCCATTTTTTGTGAATCTAGTAGAGGGAAAAATGGTATTTCATGCTTCATCTTTTACTGTAAGAGACTATCTTTTCATATCATTATGAGCCATTTTTATTGCATTTTGTGCAAATTATCTGGTCATGTCCTTAGCTCATTTTCCTGTTGAGTTATTTAGCCTCTATCACATTTCTAGGAACTCTGTATTAGGGTAATTAGTTCATTGTGGTATCAGTTGCAAATATTTTTTCCCCCAATTTGGCATGTCTTTTGGCGTTTTTTTGCTTTACATACATTTTTACTTTTATGCAGTTAAATGATCATTCTTTTCATTGCTGCTTGATTTGGGGTCAAAAAGGCCTGGGACTATAAATCACCTTTATCTTTGTTCTGGGATTGCAGCTCTAGTGGTTGCTGAAATGGCTCTTCCATGTTCAAAGGGCATGAACCGGGAGATGGTGAAATCCATGCTACTGGTAGCCATTGGTCACCCAGAGGGTGAGAATTGCAGTGTTCTTCATTGATTGCCTCCCCATACTGTTAACAATCTCAAGCAACATCTTCAGTTTGTGTTTTTAAGTAGATGATATGGAGCTGAGCAATGCTAACAGCAAATGCCTGTTTAAAATCTGTTGCTGGACCAGGTGTGGTGGCTCACGCCTGTAATCCTAGCACTCTGGGAGGCCCAGGCGGGAGGATCGCTTAAGCTCAGGAGTTCAAGACCAGCCTGAGCGAGACCCTGTCTCTACTAAAAGAAAATAAATTAGCCAGACAACTAAAAATAGAAAAAATTAGCCAGCATGGTAGCACGCGCCTGTAGTCCCAGCTACTCGGGAGGCTGAGGCAGGAGGATCACTTGAGCTCAGGAGTTTGAGGTTGCTGTGAGCTATGACGACGCCACCGTACTCTAGCCTGAGTGACAGAGCAAGACTGTCTCAAAAAAAAAACCTGTTGCCGGCCTCTCTGGGCTGATGTGCTGTGGCCTGCTTCATACGTGGCTCTTTCTTCTTTGCAGACAGAAGCCCTGCAGCAACTACAGAAGGACTCGGAAGCTATCCGCAGCCAGTATGCTCACTACTTTGACCTCTCACTGGTCAATAATGGCGTTGATGAAACCCTTAAGAAACTGCAAGAAGCCTTTGACCAGGCATGCAGTTCTCCACAGTGGGTGCCTGTCTCCTGGGTTTACTAAGTTTATAGAATGGGGGGACCCACCTGCTCCTTTCCAGCATTTATAACTCCATTCTCCTTGCTTTAAGACAAACAGGGCTGTTCCAACTAGTTTTGTGTCAGCTTCCAGCTCTCTGCAACTATCCTTACAAAGCTAATAGGATTCAGTCTTCTTGCTCAGGCTTAAGGGCTGGGATTTGATTTTGCCAATAGATGGGGCCCCACTGATCTGGATTTCAAAAGTATCTCTGGAAATTGGCGGTAAAAAGTACTATCAAAATATAATTGCTAATCAAAGATGATGCACAAAAAAGCAATGGACCCTGTCCCTCTAAAGCCTGTCCTCCTTCAACTTTCTAAAATGCCAAAATGAGACATCTGTGCAATAGAATGATGTTTGCTCCAGGGAGACCTTCAAAAGCAATAAAAATGTTGCTGTGTTAAAATACCAACGACCTTATAACTCTGCGTTTCCACCAGCACCACAAACCTCTGGAGAGGGAAATGTTGCCAACTTCATTAAGCTCCTGGACAAGGGCATCAACGCAAGATGCCTTTCCTGGGTTCAGATGGGACTAAGATTATCAACACTCCTGCCCTTGAAGAACCCCCATTCTTCATATCCCCACTACAAGTCTCTAGTAGCTAATGCCCATGTAGAAAAGCACCTTAAGTTTGTCTTATCTGAGTGGGTGCCCATTATGGGCACACATTTAATCTTCCCGCTAAAACTCACATTTAGAAGGAGGAAAACCTGGCCTGGGGCCTAGTGGTGCAACAGATGAGCGCTGGGATGAGCCAGTGCCAGGGTCAACTCCGCACACCAGGCTCATCACACAGCTACAGCTCAGGGCCTCTCTTCACTGCATCCAAAGACCCCCACAAAGTGTTCCTTGTTCTTGATTTTTAATACCAAATTCAAAGCAATCTTAGGATCTGTCTTCCACTAACCACCTATGTCATGAAGGCCTTATTCCTCCTCCCTACTCATCCTGCCATCAGCACCAGAACTGATAGCTTCCATGGGCTCCTTCCTACCACCAAGACTGATCTAGATGTGTCTGCAGCTATGTACCCCTCCCAGGCCCACTACATATAACACAGGTAACCTTTCTTCTCTGTTCTTCTGGATATCACTGGATTTGTGATGATCACCCCCTCAGAGCATTTGCTCCCATGTCAGGCCCCAAAGGTAAATATTTTATGATACAGAATCAAAGAAATGTAACACTAGCCAAGCATAAAGGAAAAGTACCAAATTTCAAATAGGATATAAAGGTCCCCAGAGTTTTAATCAAAATATTTTATATTTCTGCTCTGCTAGCTTGAGGTCACCAAGAATTAGAAAACTCAAGAGGAATACTTTAAAAAAACTTAATGAGTCAACTTTAATAAGTAAAAATTATAACATTCTTCTCCCAGCAATGAACAATTTCATTCTTTAAAAGAGGGCTAAAACAAAAGGGTACAGGAACAGTTCAGCTTCTGTCACAAACACAAGTAGCCAGATGGATTTAGGTGAATATTGCCATATACACAGGCTTTGAAGAAGTGCATAAAAGACCGACTGCTAGGCCAGAAACAAGATGAAAATCCACCAGGCTGCCAGGCCTATACCCCAGACACCAGAATAAACCACTGTCTTCATAGCACATTGGAGACAAGATTTTCCCCAGCAAACAATGTGATTCAGTTATAGTCTCCTTTCACTTATTGAAGGTTCTACACCATTTCACTGAGCAGACTTAATTTTTTTTACAAACTTTTTAAAAATATGGGGTAAAAAAGGAAAAGCAAACTAGGAGAGGACTACGATGTTTTTAAAACAGCCACTAACAGACAGCTGTGGACAGTTACTGGGGTCTGAAGGTGAGGCTTCCCAACTCAAACAAGCAGAGAAGTCATTGGCATAAAATCTGCCTCTTTTATCACCCATATCCTTAAAACAGGACAAGATGGGATGACCACACCAGGTAATATCACCAAGGTCTCAAACAGCAGCTAAAATGTGCCAGAACTCTCCACCCTGTCCAGGACCTATGTTCCATTCCCTCAACAACAAAAGGAACAATGTTTTCTCAATAAGGCTTTAATTTCTCCTCCCAGTTGGACACAATGCTTAACATGGCCCTCACTACTCAGAAACCACTTCTACCCCTTTTGCTTTCTTCTTTTTCTTCTTCTTTTTGATGGTGTCACTGTCCTAGAGAGAAAGAGAAAAAGCTCCTAGCATCCATTAACAAAATAATCATGGAAATCTGCTAAGTTCCACAGTCAAGTCAGCCTTTTCAAGATCCGTAAGGATATTTTGGATTAAATAAATTGTGCATGTAACACAAAGTTCTGTGAAATTTTCAGTGACACCCTAAGTGGTCTACTTTTACAAGTGGGAACATTCTGATTACCAAGGTACACATCCACCCCATCCACCATCAACAGAGTTCTAACTCGGAGCAGTCACTATAAGATGCCAGGTGCCTCTATTTGTCCATCCTTGGGGGTCAGCAAGGGTACTCCAGGAACATAAGGAGGCACTAAAGGCACTGACTAGCAAGAGGCAAGGTTAGCATTCCACCTTTGGGCCACAGCTTCTCCAGGAGAAACAAAGCTGGCACCACCTGGATTCTTCCCCCACTAAGGACTAAGCCAACCCAAGGAGCCTGAACGTGTTTAATACTCACCCCGTCTCCAGGCTCGCCCCTACTCTCTAGAGCAGCTCTGGTCTTCTTGTCCTTCTTATTCTTCTTCTTTTCCTTCTTGATCAATTGGGGAGCCGCTGGAGGAGTCTCATCGATTTCACTCTCACTTTCTCGCTTCCGCTGAGATGAGAGCAATTGATCAAAAGTTAGATAGATCTTGGGCAATTAACAAACAAGAAAATTTCAGTAAGTAAAGGTAGGGAGACACCAAGAAGATCCCAATTGGCTCCAACAGTAAGTTTTCTCATTAAAAACCCAGATAGGGCTTTAGTTTACTGTGGATTTGTCTCATCCCAAAAGTCAAAGAAGCCGTGAGTCCTGAAAGCAGCAGCACCAGGCCTGGGGACTAAAAGGCCCTGAGGAACTGTTTCATGAAAAGTGGACTACAAGGACCTCTAAGAGTGCTCCCTTAAGTCCTCAAAGAAAGCAGGCGAAGCAGGAATTCACGTTTGACAAGTCAGAAGTTGTTCCCACACAGCTTGTTCCGGGATGCTTGGTACCACCCAAGGATTCTGAGTGCAGACATGTCATTCTGTGCTCTAATGCCAGTGATTCCCAGCCCTGGGAAGCCAAGTTGCCTCTTTAGACACTGGTTGGTGCTAGCTAGAGAATTTTGCCCTTCTTGGAGCAAATTTTGCTCCCTGTTGAGTTTTATACAGCCCCAAGTGTCAACTACAACCTGCCATGGCCTCTAATTTCAACATACCTGTGCTACCACTTGACCCAGGATAGGGGCTAGAATACCATATGTGCCATCCATTCCATCCCAGTGTTGTTGCCGTAGCTGAGGGGGGAAGCCAAGGCTAGTCTGATTCCTGAGCCCACACTCCCCCCAGTAGACATGACAGGGAATATGAATCAGGAGCGTGCAGAGCCCAACAGAGAGATACCCAGAGATACGAGATGACATTATGTATGTGTGTGCTGCAGCTCTGATGAAGGTGAGAAACTCTACTATACCAAGCCAGGATATATGACTAGACTGCAGACAGTCACCAAGGTAAGCAAAAAACCAGTGATTCTTAGAATTATCTCCAGAAGCACATTCCAAACAGATCACAGCATGCCACTCACCTTTGGGGCTTTTACTACTTCAGCAACTACCTGCGGGACTTTTACCATTTCAGCAACTACCAGTGGAGCTTTTACTGCTTCAGCAACCACATCTCTCTTGGTAGAATCACTGAAAGAAGAAAGACAGCAATAGGTCAAATTCACTGAAAGGCTTTCCAGGGTAGCATTAATGAATCCTCAGTTGTGCACTGATACCTGGCAAGTCTAAAGCCACCATCAAAATACTGACGCTGGACAGAAAAACTCACCACTTACTGTTGCAGACTGACTCCCTATAGAGTCTCAAGAGCCAGACTAGAAAGGGTAAGTGTCTGCTGTGCAGGCCAAGCCCCAATTGGCCCAGGCAGCCAAGGTCTCACGGAGCCCAAGGAAAACTGAGCTGTAACATTGATTGGTTCCTATGGGCCTGCATTTAGCAAGTTTGCCCCAAACTAAGCTACTCCCTCCCCTGGGCTCTGCATCTCCCATCCTCACCTGTTGTCTACGTGCTCCTGTGTTTAAATGGCAAGTATGCTGTCTCTATCTTCCTCTCCTCACCAGTTGTCAATGTACTCCCACATTAAGACAGCAAATATGTTGTCTCTACCCACCCCAGCTCTGAAACAGCCTGCCCTCACCTGTAATCAACATATTCCTGCTTCCAGGTGGCAGGTGTGCTGTCTGTAGGTTTGCCATGCTTGTCCAGAAGGCCCTGCTTGATCATCAGCCTCTTCTGACTTGCCTGGTGGAATGTCACAGTCTCAACATTAGAACAGTGTCAATGCAGGAAGCAGGCATTAAGATTGCACAGAATGGCACAAGGTTCCTCCCTTGTGTATTCTCAGCAAGGCCTCAAACTCCTGCGCAAAGGCTTTTGCACGTGCTATCTCGCTGCCCTGAACTCTTCCCTCCCCTCTTTACCTCATTAACATCTAACCCACCCATCACACTGGCATGGCTTAAGAGAAGACACCTTGGTCAGACCCCTGACCATGTCAAACTCCTCACTGTGGACTCTTCAGGTGCAAGACACCTCTCTGTACTCCTTGAAAGCCATTAACATGGCTGAATTCACCACTCCACTGTGTGATTATTGAAGTAATGCCCAACTGTTTCCCTCTATTAGACTGAAATCTCTAAGGTCCAAGTCAGGGCCTATTTCCACTCACCACTGACAATCCAGAGTCCAGCACAATACAAGGCTGGGGCAGTGGGGACACACCAAGAGCTGCCTGAGTGTTCAACAATATAAAACAAAATAGCTTGGCAGGGCACACAACCCAGTCCCACCTACCTTTGGACCCAATCCCCACTTCCGAGGGTAAGTATCTCTCTCCATAATCACTCTCTTGATCTTGGCTACTATACCATGGTCACAGGTAGAGATCACTGCTGTGGTCATTAATGCAATAGCTACATACGTTGAAGAGAGAAAAGAATGACTTAAAGGGGAAAGACCTGATAACTGATGAGCCCCAATACCACCATTTTATGCCACTTTAAACCTCATTTAAAATTCTAAGCTCTACTACTTTAATGGTGGTTTCTTTTGCTCAGGATGTGTAAATGGAGCCCCAACTTCAGAAGTGATGAGGGCAACATCCCCCCTTACCCATGCAGATCGCTTCGCCTTTGGTGGTGATGACCACAATCTCCTGATTGACCTCAATGCCATCCTCGTATCGGAGAACACCTGGAAGCATGATCTTGGCCCCATAGCAAATGGCATTCACCTGCAGAGATGGCAGCATGTGTGAGGGCTCCAGCTACTGTCCTCTGTCCCACTCCCATATCAGAATAACAGAGGATAACAAGGGTGAGGGACAAAGGGGGGAAACAAAGCTACTGGCAGTGATAGCCCATTGGCTGTAATGGGGCATGAAAGGACTCAGAATAGCAGTGGCCACCTACTGTGTGCTAAGGCATTCCTCTAAGCACTTTACATGCACAACTCAAAGTACTAAAATAATATCTATTTCTCCTATGTCTGTAATACTTCAGCTACTAAAGAACAATGATGTCTTCAATAAATTATGCAATCAGGTCTTTAGGCTCTACCTTTTTCTCACGAAACCTACAGGCATTTTCATTTTAAACAAAAGAACAGCTTTAGCTTTCCTTAGTTGCTCTTCTCTATTTCTTATCAGAAGAAAGTAGATTTACTGGATACCCAAGCAATAACAGGTTCCGAAAGAACTTGCAACAAGATTACTGAGGTCTGTTGAACCAATCACACAAAAGGTTTGGTGTAGACTTTCTAGGCCAAATTGGTACAAGTTCAGCTCACCTCTCCAGGAGTTCAATGGCACCATCTGCCTCATGCCATCTCCAGTCACCTAGATCTCTTTTGCTGACTATATTCTGCCCTCCCCTTAAATTCACCCAGAAGCCAACAGTTTGACAAGGAGGGTATATCACATTTATGCTGTTCACTGTTTTATGTGATTAAGTTTTTTCAATTATTATAATGCCATGTTTTAGTATATCTTTTTTTATGTTTTATTATGGACTATAACATTAAAATGCATCAAACATTATACAATTTAAGATTTGAATATGAATAATTATCAAACTCAAATTACTAAATATACATAAATTTTTATCCCTCAAGTTAGAGAAAAAAAAATTTTGGGGGCTACATGGTATTTAACAAAAATCAATTATGTGCTGGGTCACAAAGACAATTTATAAAAGGCCACATTCTCTATCATAATAAATAAAAATTAGAAATAAAAAGGCTATTTTAAAAATTCTGGACTACTTAGAAAATAAGAAATTCATCCCTAAATCATCACTAAAATGGAAACCCAAACTGAAATATTTATGTATTTATTTGCATTATTAAGAGGACTACTCTCAATTATAAAGCTATTTAGTAAATATGCCAGGAAAAAGGCTTGATAAACTCAGTGAAGTTTGGGTTTTATAGCTTCAAACTATGATTTAAACAGAATAAAATTTGTATTGAAGTTCCCACAGGACAATTAACTGTTATTATAGCCCTGAAACACTCTAGTCCCTTTTTTCTCCCATCGAAACTTTTTCTAACAATAATTTAAATAAATCAAGGTTTCTTAGGCTCATGCCGAACTATAGGAGGGCACATTTTATGTACCACTGATAGTTTATTATTTGAACAAAGTTGCTTTGGAAGACCTCTTAAGGTCAATGTTTAATTAATTTGCCTTATTTTGAAATGGGAATAGGCCTACCATTAAACTTTTACTGTAAATTAGTATATTTGCTTTTAATAAAAAAAATTAGCCATAACAACAAAGACTCCAGCGTCCAACCTATGAAAAGCCAGAAAAAAACAAAATAAATCCCAAAGAAAATAACAAATGTAAGTTCATAATGTCAGTGTTTCATTTCTTTAAACAGAATGAAGCTTTCAGTTGGACCAAGTCTCATCTTTGGATTCACATTCTGTCCAAACCTGGATTCCTAGCTCAGAACTTACTGCACTGTCTTTCATAACCAGTCTTTTATGAGATGTCAACAGCTTTTCCAAAGGGTAAACGACCCGCCGCAGGTAACTCTCATCCTTGTGGTTATCGTACAGCCACTGGGCATCAAGCACATCATGCATCGTCACCATGTGGTCCTGAAAAGCAGCCATGTATGAAAATAATTCAGTGCCTTCATATCTCAAATAGCCCATCAGACTCCAAACTTCCTAAAATAGAATGTAACTTGTCTGCTAGTCCAAGCTCATTAAGAGTCTTCAGCCTCTTCAGAATCTCCTCTCTTCTGGACATCTGTAACTGTTGATATATTAGATCTAAGCACCCATTTTTGTAGGACTAGGAGGTAAATGAATAGAATAATGCTTTCTATCCAATCATCTCCCCTAACGCGTGTCAATGTCCCAAAGTTTAATTAACGGAACAGGGAAGCTTCCCTGAACTGAACTCAACACTTTGGAAAGTGCCTTTCCCAGGATGTGAAGCAAGTGGTGTTCCACCAAGGTCTGGGATTTTAATAACCAGCTCTGAAACTTCTAGCCCCATAATGGCATACCTTCTCACTCATGACTCCAGAACGAACTCTCCGAAGTTCCTGCATCTGACCACCAACTCCCAATAATAAACCAAGGTGCACACACAGTGTCCGAATGTAGGTGCCAGCCTCACAACTCACCCAAAAGATTCCTAAGACACATACAAAGGAAAAGCAGCACCTATTTGTCCGAGTAAACACATCACTGGTTGAGAAATCCAGAGTTATTCTTCATCTGAGACATCAATACTAGAGATGAAATACATAGACCATGACTACACAATATGCTAAGGGCATCTCCCCTGTTTAAAAAATATAAGAATAGAGTATTTGCTGTATTGAAAAGATTTTTAGTTTTAATACTAGCAGTACAGCGTCACGGAGCGTAATTTTTCACATTAATTGCACGTATATTAAGTATGGAATGTTTTAAGGACTGGAGGAAAATGGGCATTTTGTCTTTAAATTTACTACTGACAACTCAATCTGAACAGTTTTGCTAAGCACTGATATGTTAGAAAAGTAAAACTCAGACTGTTTATTGTTGCTTTTTGCCATTTAGTACCATTTTACACATAGGCATCAATCAACTTCAAGGACATCTACTTTTAATAACAAGACAGAATTCCCTAGAATGTGTTCCTACCCACTTGTGGTCTATGTCAATTCAGTCCTCCCAGGCCTAATGACCCACCTAATCTTCTTTCAGCATCGTATTCAATCATTTTGCTCTCGTAGATAGTTCTCACTCGGAGCTGCCTCTTTACTGCAGCAATAAGTGGGGGTCGCTGGAACAGGGCACCGGTCAGAGTTTCTAGGGCCTAAGAACAAGCACAAACCAAAACATTCTCATCAGAAGGGACACGGGTAGAAGTTCCCTTCCCATCTGCAGTCACCCACCAGGTGGGCTAAGGCAGCCTACTGAAAAGGGCATAGAAGAGGCCAGCCAGGAAAGCTGACCTATCTCCAGAGACCAAAGCTGCCAAAGGGGGCCCTCCCTACAATTGCAGACTTACCCTAGAAAGCTGGGTGCCCCCTTCAATAGCATTGTGCAGCCGGACAATTCCCACATACTCTTTGCCTAAAAAATGACAAAAGGGTAGTCAGGTGTGCCACTGAGTTTTCTGTATTTTTATATGCTCAGTCCCATTTTACATAGCAAGAAAAGCAGGAAATTCGATCTCATGTTTCTATAAAATCTGCATTAAGGCATATTTCATGGTGATGATGTGAGAAAGGAATGTAGACACTTTCCCTGGGAGTCCAATGTACTGACAGAACAGTTGGGAGTATCAAGTGTAGAGCCTGCCTGGAAAACACCTTGCAAGATAAGAATTTTGTCAGATGAAAATGAGGGAAGGAAAAAAAAAGAGGGAAGGACACTTTAGGCAGAAGGAACAGCAGAGAGGAGCCTGGAGTGACAAGCCGAGAGCTGGACTTGGATGGAGTTCTGCCTCAGTGCTAGGAATGGATCTAGTCAGTTCAGTGTATACATGTCTACTATCTGAACTCCAAGAAGGGCAGACCCACCAGGATCTGGCAGGCAGAGGACAGAACGTAACCAGAAATCAAAAAAATTTCTCTGCTTCAGGATTTTCTTTGTCCTAATGAAGAAATAGTTTCCAAGAGCTAAAATGTAAAAGAGAAATGCAGAAAGCCTTCCAATCTCCAAGTAGCCAGCCCTTCCTCCCATCTCCCACATACCTGCACTCTGTTGTGATTTCACCAACCGAGTGGCTCGTTCTATGCACACAATTAAACATCCAGTCACCTTGGGATCCAGAGTACCACTGTGTCCTGTCTTCTCCACCCTAAGTATTCGTCGAATCCAGGCTACCACCTCATGGGAAGAGGGGTTAGAGGGCTTGTCAAGATTAATGAAACCTGTCCTAGAATGGAAAAAAAAAACATATCACCTGTTCTTGTGCTCTAATAAAACAACAAATATGAAGAGTTAAAAAGAAAAAAGAATTCGCCATGGTTACAAGTTACATATCCAGGGCAAAACTAATATTCCACTACCTCCTTGAACAGGTGATGTGAAAGCATCATTTTCAAAAGAACAGATGTTTGAATAGTGCTTGTTCCCAATACACTTACCTGATATAGTCCCCAATCTCTCTCTTCAGAGGATTTGAACCTGAAGGAAGAGGTGTATAGTGTGTTGTCCTCACATTCAGCTTATCGAAATTCTAGAAACAACACAAAATAAAATAACAAACCATTAACACATGTAAAACAAGAGTCAGCACCACAATCGACCATGATATTGTAACCCTTTGAGTTCACAAATCTGGATTTTTTGCTCCTATATTTCTGTTACCTGCTGTGACAGATTGTTAAGCCTCCTTAAATACCAGAAAAATTACCCATATTAGTAAGAACAAGACAAATTTGAGCGCCTGTAAGTTTAAGTCATTGCTCTAAAAAGAGGAGACTTCTTGCGGGTAGCACAGAAGAAACTGGGATTCACTGGGTGGGATTATGAATAAAACACAAAATAGCTTTGATTTTCTCAGAGACAAAAGATAGCCAAATTGAGGATGACTGGCAACATTTTTTAATATGGCCCCAGATACCAGAGCAGAGAGATCTCTGTTCTCCACATGTCTGTTCTTTTAGATCTCCTCCTTTCTGAGGCTTGACCACCACTCTGAAAGAGCTCCCCCAACTAAAGCCCATCTTTAATCATTAGTTTAGTTTCATGATGGTACTTACCACAAATAGCAATTCTTTTTTAACTGTCTATCTCACATCCCTTTCAAGTTCCATGACAGTAGGGACCTTGCCTACCCTGTTCACTAGCGTATCCCCAGGGCCTACAATAGAAAAGCAGATGCTGCCTAAATGACATATCTGGCCAAACAAAAACCCAACTGTGTTGAATTATATAAGCAAATCCCATTCTATTACCACCTCATATATAATGTTTTATTAAAACTCTTTCTTAAAGGCTGTCTCAGTAACTTCTTCTACTCTCCAATTTTTTGTCCTAACTTCACAGCAGGTACCCGTTTGTCTACGAAAATTATAAAAACACACTATAATTAACTCACTACTAAACTACTCTATTTAAACCCCAAAATAATAGCCAATAACTTTTCTTTTTAAAAATAGATACAGGGTGTTGCTATGTTGCCAAGACTGGTCTCGAACTCCCGGGCTAAAGCAATCCTCCCACCTCAGCCTTCCAAGTAGCTGGGACTACAGGTACATGCCACACCATGCCCAATCTAGCCAATAATTTCTGAAGGACATGCCAGGAACTGTGGCTAAACATGTTTCATAGATTACCTCCTATAAGCCTCAGCACATCTTACTAAGAGAAGAGATCATGAGCAAACAGCCTCAGAGAGGCTCAATGACTGACCAAAGGTCACACACAGTCTGACTCAAACTGTCTGACTTCAAAGCCCATGCTCTTAAGCACTAAAGCAGTCCTACCTCCAAGTGTCACCCCCAAACTGGTACAGGTCTGCAAGATGGAGTAAGTACAGAAACTGAGAATTGTTTACAAACTTTGATAGCAATTTAACATTGTGACATTTACACTATATTCTACAAGTGTTGGATGCATGGGAAATTTTTAAAAAACCAACTGGTCCTTCATCTCAGACACCTTAAGGAACACTGCTTTAGACTATATCATCAAGCACTTCCTAAAGTCAAGCATGCTAGCAGTAAGCATTCTTAATAAACTGTTGAACACATGGAAATAACGTAAAAGCCATGCATTCACCTGACACACGATCTTAATCACGCACCTTTAGCAACAGGGGCCACTGAGATGTGTCCAACTGAGCAACTTTGGATTCAGGTTTGATAAGAAATTCTTCAGCATGCTGTATTTCCTTCAACAGGACAGAAACACAACCTATTAAACTTCCCACATGATTTTGAACAATTCTATTACTACCACAGAAGTATATACCTTTTAAATAGAAATCAAGGCATTCCATGTCTCTTCACTGGGACCTCCAAGGGAAAGAAAGAAGAAATAGACCAGAGGCTCAAAAGAGGAAGTGCTACTAAGATGGGTTCAAATATTTAAAGAGAAAGGGGGATAGTGGGTCTGTGGGTGGGATAAAGAAGAGAAATTGGTGAGAGCAGTTGGTGTGGCCAACACCATTTTAGTAAAGTATGCCTGACAGGAATTAGGCCATCTGAGCTTGTGTCATTTCCGTGCTATATGATGATCACCCAATGCCAGCCCATTACTTGGAAACCTTTAAAAACAGTTTTCTTTAGTTTATTATTTAAGTAACCTTTCTTTTTAGCCCAAGCAAATTAAACCACATTCCTACTCACAGCGACATCTTCTTCTGGTAGTGACTTTCGGTCCTTTTTCTTCTTATGCTTCTTTGGCAAAATAACAACTAAAAACACAAATACAGGATTTGGAAATTTTCCCCCAAAATAAATGAAAACAAAATTTAAAATAAAGACTGAAATCAGGGTAGGCAGGAAATGAATTTTAGGTCTAGAATTACAGTCATGCGCCACCTAACAATGTCTTGGTCAACAACGCGGTAGTCCCATAAGATTAAAATATAGCTGAAAAATTCCTATTGCCTAGTGATATTTCTTGATGATTCTGACCCTGTGTGCGCTTAGGCAAATGTGTGTTCATGTCTTAGTTTAAAACAAAAGTTTAAAAAGAAAAAAATTTAAGCAGGAAAGCTTGTAGAATACTATTTGTACAGCTGTACAATGTGTTTTCAGCTAAGTGTTACTACAAAAGAGTCAAAAAGTTAAAATTTTTAAAAAGTTTATAAAGTAAAAAGTTATAGTAAGCTAAGGTTAATTGATTAATGAAGAAAGAAAAACATTTTCTCATAAATTTAGTGTAGCGTAAGTGTATATGGTATTTACAAAGCATACAGTAATGTCCTAGGGATAGGTCTTCACATTCACTCACTCAGTAACTCAAGGAGAGCAACTTCCAGTCCTGCAAGCTCCATTCATGGTTAAGTGCCCTGTACAGGTGTACTTTTTAAAATCTTTTATGCCACATTTTACTTTACCTTCTCTATGTTTAGATACACAAATACTTAACACTGTGTTACAATTGCCTACAGTATTCAGCAGAGTCACATGCCATACAGGTTTGTAGGCTAGCAGTAGTAGGCTATACCATATAGCCTAGGTGTGTCATAGACTATACCTTCTAGGTTTATATAAGTACACTCTAGGATGTTCACGCAATGACGGAAATCGCCTAAGAAGCACTGTATCCCTGTCTTTAAGCAACGCATGACTGTACCGGAAAAAAACAAAGTGTGTAAGGCCTAACACATAGGTAGCAGGGCTGGGTAACTGCACGCTGTTGCACGTGTCGGCTTCCGTTCCGGTTCACCACGTGGCTGTGGCAGAGCTTAAGCACCACACAGAAGCGCTCGCCGGCGGGCTGGAAAGTTCCATAAGTGACCACTCCACTGTCCCCACAGGCTTGTGGCCTCTAGAACTTTCTTGCAACTCAAAGCTATCCCCGCTCCGGGACCCCGTGGCGCCTTTTCTTCCCCGCCCGTTCCCACATCCTTGCTCCCCTCGGTAGCGTGGAACTAACGGCAGCATCCGGGCTGGTGGCAGCACAGGTGCTGCCAGGTCTCCGGCCACCACCGGTAGGCGGCACGGCAGACGTCTTTTAACGGCGACTCGGGCTCTAGGGGCACGCTCGTGGAAGGAGGCCCGGGCCCCGCAGAGCCAAGTCACTGCGAGGGCCTCTCACTCTCGTGCCCTCGCTGGTGGAGCCAGGGCCGAGAAACAAGGGTAGCTTAAGGCCCCGCGGCTAAGCGGCCGACCTTCCAGCGGGAACCAAAGGCTAGCGCGGGCCCCGATGCCATAGCCCATAGCCCCACCCCCGACTCCTTGAGACCCTGGAGGAGGCCCTGGACGGAGGAGCGCAGCCCTTACCTTCCGCATCCGCCATGTTACTCTGCAATGCGTACGTGCCACCCGGGCCACCACAGAGGGAACGACGGCAGACTCCCGCCGCACCGGACGCGTCAGGCCGCGCTGCTAGGGCCCGCCCACTCGCGCACCACCCTCTGCGCGCTGCGCCATGGGGCAGTGAGGGGCGGGGCCAGACCAGGGACAGGGCCCGAGGCGCGCCCGGCCCCTCCACGCAATCCCATTGGCTGGCTCGGCCACCGCTGGTGGCGCGACTGCGCGTGCGCATGGAGCCTCACCCAGCCGGAGCTAGTGAATTGAGCTGTAAGCTCCTGCGCTGCACGCCCGTTGTCTGTGGGCGTGGCCTCGGCAGTTGCTTGCTTACCTCTGGGTTTAACAGGAGAGCTAGTGCCTGGACACCGGGCTGAGTACTCTGTAAATAGTATCTTATTGCTGTCTCACGCTGACCCTTTCAGGTTGGTGTCGGATTAGTCCTGATTGAAAAAATGAACATGTTGAGGCACAGAGGTTGAAAGGCCTTTGTTGCTTGCAGTTAGCGTTCGTATCCAGTTAGAGTGCAAGCGACTTGTGGACTTTTAAATTTTACAGCAGCCACTTGGAAGAAGAGTGAAAAGAAAAAGGTGAAGCTGATTTTAATAATGATTTTTGTTTAACTCAGCATACCCAAAATGTTATTTCAACATTATAAGCAAAACACATTATGAATGGGATATTTTACATTATTTTTTTCGCACGAAGTCTTTCCGGTGTGGTTTACACTTACAGCACACCTCAATTCGAACTCCATGACCAGGCTTCATGTCAAGCGACAGACATGAAGATTTAGTGGTGCTAAATCTCATAGAAACTGTATGAGCCTGAGTGTCATGAAAGGCAACAGTCTGGAAGCTGGAACCAAACTGATTTCTCCCCAAGGATGGTGGTGACTAATTGATTATGGTGTCCTATAATAGGCCAAGTATAGTAGACCATTATCTGCATAACCCCAACAGCAAACACTCTAGGTCTGGTTAAGGGCATCCTGCCTTGAATCACCACAATAGAAGATCATGTCCCCCTACCCCTTATCTAATTCCCAGACCTACTCAGTCCACACGCCAGAGTCTGTGAGATGAGCCTGTGAAGGTTGAAGCCAGGTACATGCGATACCACAAGTGTGTACTTTAAACCTTCCTCCTGCTTTTCCCTGGGACCCATGGCCACTTACCAGGGGCCTACACTGGCCTGTGCTAATCCCTGGGGACACAGAATGTCATTGTGGTGCACTGGTCAGAAGTGAAATTTTAACCCATGTCCCTCTCACCATTGGCCACCCTGTGGTTCTCTCCCCAGTTCTTGAATTTATAATTGGAATAAATGCAGTTGGCAGCTGGAGAAATTCCCACAGGTGCTTCCTAACCTGAGGACTGAGGACAATTATGGCAATTCCTTAAAAGATGAAACAGAGTTACCATATGACTGACTCAGCAATTCTACTCCTAGGTATAGACTCAAAAGAATTGAAAATAGGTGTTTAAACAAATACTTGTGCACATATGTTCATAGCAGTAATATTCACAATAGTCAAAAGGTGGAAACAACCCAAATGTTCATCAAAAGATGAATGGATAAACAAAATGTGATCTATCCATACAATAGACTATTATTTGTCCATAAAAAGGAATGAAGTACTGATACATACTGCAACATGAATAAACCTTGAAAGCATTGTGCTAAATGAAAGAAGCCAAACACAAAAGGCCACATATTGTATGATTCCATTTATATCAACTAGCCAGAATAGACAAATCTAGAAAGAGAAAGCAGGTAAGTGGTTGCCTAGGCCTAGGAGGTTTAAGGGAATATGGGGAATGACTGCTAATGGGTAGAGGGTTTCTTTTAAAATTACATTGTGGTGATGGTTGCACAAGATTTCAAAGAATTATGGGATAGGATGGACACTCCTTGCTATTTTGGACAGTTTAAATTACAATCAGATTCTTTGAATTTTGGGTTCAGGCCATGGACAGAAACCCAGGGAATTTCTAGAACAATGCTTAAGGAATTACTTATCTCTTACGGCCACAAGAATAAGATAACCCAAAACCAAACTTTTATATTCTGATCCATCACCTTTCCAAATTACAGAAGTCAGTGAATTCACAGCCTTGTCAGGTCTCTTAGTACAAGAGACCTGGGGCAACGATCAGAAGGCATAGAACTCTGAGATTTGAAATGGGAATAAACAGGAGACTCCCAAACTCCTACTTAGCTAGCCTCCATTGCTCAACAACCCCCATATTCTTTGTCTGATTGAAGATTCCATTACTCTCCTGAGGGAATTAGCAGGGGAAAGAAAGCACATTTCCCCTCAGGCACACCCATCCCTCCAGCTGTCTCATCCCTCCTCCAAACCTCTAGCTACAGTTAACCTCTGCATTGCCTCGAGGGAACAATTTACAAAGTCAAATGCAGCAGGAGTAAGCTTGCATATGAAAACAGTAGTATGAGTTTGCAAATATGTCCCAGTAAACAGGCAATATTTATGTAAATGATATTTGAAGGTTCTTGGCCCAACAGGGAAGAAGATAATTTTAAATCAGAATGTGTTATTGGTATAGATGCTAGAATGTAGGTTCATGTGGAGGTGAGGCCTGGACCCAGAAGCTTATCCCAGAGCTGTAGCTGCAAGGGACAACAGATTTCAGGTGAGAACAGCCAAAAATTTAAGGCTATTTTGCTAATATATATTGTAGGCTATTAGATTCCCATCACAGAATATTTTTCACCACATTGTTTTCACCATGTCTGGCCAGATAACAAAAACAAAATTCTCACACTTGTCTCAGAATTTATTACATGGAAGACTTTGCTTCTGGTATCAAATCCTGTACCAGGCAGAAATATTAATACTTTGTTTGCAAGAAAAAGAAGTTGACTCTTATTATTAGAAGGGTATTATGGGCTCTTGGACTCAATAAAGAACAGGTTTAAATAATGGATATTATATGTACGAAAATGAGAATAAATGTGTGCATGGGATGAGTGAGCATTAAGGATAGGCCTCAAAATCTTTTCACCTCTCAGTTCCACAGCACCACTCCACACAAAGTTAAATTAAATTAAATTCTCTTAGAGTCTTCCTGTACTCCAAGAAAAAAGCTCCCAACAACATAAGGTCTTCACATTGTGTCTTCTCATAGATGCTCTCCTGCCCTCGGGTCCTATAGGGTTATGACTGGTTTTAAAATGTTTCACTAGTCATATGGTGGTAAACACTTTTAGTTGGCTATCTAACAGCCATCTCTTTCCTCTTCTTCAGTAATAAAGCCCCAGCCAGCTTTCTTCAGGATAGCACTGTGCCCAGCAATGGGGGATGAGTCATAGTTGCTCTAAGCCAGTCAGGTCCTTTGTTACATCCTTTACTATCTATCCTCTCTTGCAGTTATGGTGGCCATGTGACACAGTTCTGGCCAATGAGTTGGAAGTTGGCTGGAGGGGGTAGGGATGGGTAATGGCATGAGGAACCAGAAATGGCCAAGTGGCTCTCAGATTCCAAGTTAGTGGAGCAATTCTCATGTCTCTAAGTGAAAATGTGTCTTTTTTCAGTACTAGAGTCTAAACCAGCCAGGTCCAAAGTCACGAGGTTGAGAAGCAAAAATTCTAAAGGCAGATCATTCAGCACACCTGTGAGATATGTCATTTCCCACCTCAACTCTCTGTTTTCCAGACCCCTTATATTCTAGCTATGAGAAAAACTTCACTATTTAATAGTCTCTGGCTCATAGTTTATTCCAAATTCTGTAGACTAGCACTCCAACTTCACAAGGTTTTGTGTCCCAACTAGCAATATGGCAGAATTTTCAACAAGCCATTTTATCATTGGCTAGATCAACAGCTGTATGCAAAATGTTGAAAAGGGTGTGGAATTGTTATAACAAATAGACCACACCTGAAACTGCAGCAACAATGGGAATAACCACCTGATTAAGCTTACAGCAATCCACAGTCATTTAACGTCCACAGTTTTTGTTTTTACTGCTGCATAACAAACCATCCCGAAAGTTAGTGACATTAAACAACCATTTCATTGTGCTGACAGGTTCTTCAGGTTAGGAATTCAGACAGGGCACAATGGGAATGGTTTCTCTTTGTTCCATAATGTCTGAGGCCTTGTCTGAGATGACTTGACGACTACTGGTGATGAGATGGTTGGAGGCTATAATCTTCTGGGGAGCTCTTCATGAACGTTCCTGTTGCTTGCACTAAGATGGCTGCAAGGTCAGGTTCTGCTAGAACTGGAGCATCTGCTACACAGGGCCTCTCCATGTGGCTTAGACTTCCTTACAGCATGGCAGCCTTACAGTAGTCGGACTCTCTACTTGGTGTCTCAGGGCTCCAAAAGCAAGTGTTAGGGTGACTGAGGCATAAAGCTGCATCCCCTTTTATGACTTGGCCTTGGAATCTCATAGCATCACTTCTGCTGTATTCTATGGTTGAAGCAGTCACAAGCCTGCTGAGGTTCAAGGGGAGGGAACATTGGCCTCAACTTTCAACGGGAGAAGTATGAAAGAATTTTGGAGCCCTGGTTTAAAACTGCCACATTCACCAAGACTTAACCAACTGCCATGCAGGCTAGACTGATGAGTTAAATGGGAATTTGATAGGAATTTCCTTCCGTGCATTTCCAAGTCCGTGATGATAGAACTAATTTCTGAAATTGCCCCCTAAGTATGTGGCATTTCATTTGATTTACATTTTGGTGGGAAGGGGAACCTCTAGGGGTTTCCACTTGGGCCTTTCCACCATTATGGCCTCATTCCATAGGTCAGTAAATCAATGTGGAAATTCTGCTGATTTTTTTATTTTAGCCATTCTGATAAGTAGGTAGTGGTATCTCCTTGTGGTTTTAATATGCACTTCCCTAATAGCTAATGATGTTGCACATCTTTTGATGTGTTTATCTGTCCTCTTTATATCCTCTTCATGAAATACCTCTTCATATCTTTTGTCTATTTTCTAATTGGATTATTAGGGTTTTTGTTTTTGTTTTTTACTAATGAATTTTGGGAATTCTTTATATATTCTATTTTTTTTTTTTTTGAGACGGAGTCTCACTCTGTTGCCTGGGATAGAGTGCCGTGGCGTCAGCCTAGCTCACAGCAACCTCAAACTCCTGGGCTCAAGTGATCCTTCTGCCTCAGCCTCCCAAGTAGTTGGGACTACAGGCATGCGCCACCATGCCCAGCTAATTTTTTCTATATATTTTTAGTTGTCCGATTAATTTCTTTCTAATTTTTAGTAGAGACGGGGTCTCGCTCTTGCTCAGGCTGGTCTCGAACTCCTGAGCTCAAACAATCTCAGCCTCCCAGAGTGCAAGGATTACAG
>CAUYSK010059202.1:0-17582 GCA_963575035.1 Avahi laniger | reverse complement strand
GGCTAGAGTGAGTACCGTGGCGTTAGCCTAGCTCACAGCAACCTCAGACTCCTGGGCTCAAGCGATCCTCCTGCCTCAGCCTCCCGAGTAGCTGGGACTACAGGCATGTGCCACCATGCCCAGCTAATTTCTTTTTTTTTCTATATATTTTTAGTTGTCCAGATAATTTCTTTCTATTTTTTTTTTTTTAGTAGAGACAGGATCTCGCTCTTCCTCAGGCTGATCTCGAACTCCTGAGCTCAAACAATCCGCCCGCCTCGGCCTCCCAGAGTGCTAGGATTACAGGCGTGAGCCACCGCACCTGGCCAAATATTTTCTATTTGATTTTTGTGGGAGTCTAAAAAAGAGTACAATAGAAGTTAAAGTTATTCCTGGTCTTACATGCATTACTTTAATTTTAATTTTATTTATTTATTTATTTTTGAGACAACATCTCCCTCTGTCGTCCCAATTAGAATGCAATGGTGTCATTGTAGCTCAGGACTAAGATGTGTTGATCCAGTAACTTGTACTAAGCAGCTGAGCAGAATAAGGTCTGTTCATGGATTTCAATGCATGAAATTGAGGTAACCATTTCATGGTTGGGGAGTCATCATCGGAGTACAAAGAAAAACAAAGTAAAGCAGTTGATACAACTCAGACATTTTTCCAAAGAGGCTAGCACATATGGGAGTAGGCATATTATCAATTAAGCAGTGCTGCTCAGAGGAAGAATTCAGAGAAAGAAAGATATTGCCTCTGAAAGGGGAAATATTACTATAAAAAGGCTTCTTACTTGTATTAGGATTCTCTAGAGAAACAGAACCAACAGGGTGTGTGTGTGTGTGTGTGTGTGTGTGTTTGTATACACACATATGCATAACACATACATACATATTCAAACATACATATACATAAAGTATACATGTGTACTCATGCATATGTACACACATGTACACATATGAAGAGTTTTATTATAAGGAATCTGCTGAAGTGATTATGGAGGCTGGCAAGTCCTAAGACCTGCATGGTGAACCAGCAAGCTGGAGATCTGGGGGAGCCACTGGTATAGTTCCAGTTCAAGGCCCGAGAATCAGGAGGGCTAATGGTGTAGTTCCAGTCTGAAGGCTAACAGGCTGGAGACCCAATAGGAGCTGATATTTTACTCTTAGTCCTAAGACAGGAAAAAAAGCCACGTTCTAGTGCAAAGGCTGTTGAACAGGAGGAATTCTTTCTTACTCAGATTCTGTTCTATTCAGGTTTTCAACTGATTGGATAAGGACCACCCACACTGGAGAGGGAAATCTGCCTTCCTCAGTTTACCAATTCAAATGTTAATCTCATCCAAAAACAGTCTCACAGACACATTCAGAATAATATTTGGCCAACTATCTGGGCAGCCTGTGACCCAGTTAGGGTGACACATAAAATTAACCATCACATTAGTGAAAATAGAAAGTATAAAATCTGTGAATTCATAAATCACCGATCTCTGACACCTTGTGAAAATCAGAAAAAGTGACCATTAAATTTCATTGAGCCTTAGACACAGTTGTGTTGTACCAAATAGAGTACAGGGTCTACTGTGACAGAATAAAACAGGTAGAAGTCTCAAATGTTCAGCATTCAGGATCCCTTCCCACTATAATGGTTTCATGATGAGATAAAAATAAAAAGAAAACACACCCTTACACAGGGAAGTAAATTATAATTAGAGTAAGAGTCACTTACGGTCAAGTAGCTAATTCCTCTCTGGGAGAAGGTCCTCGAAGGTTGAGAGGGGTTTATCATGAAATAAATAATTCGGGAAATGTACAAAAAGACTAACTTAAGCCTTCACAATAATCATATCAGACTGCTTTTCCTCCTGTTTTAAAATCTATGTAGATAACTAATCCTTCATTTTCATGACTGCATTATCTCATCTGTTTTACTTGTCAGTCTATGAGAAACCTTAGAACTGGGAAAATACTGAAGTTGATTAATTCCATGTTCTGTGCAACATGTTTTAGGATCAGAGAGCCATCGTAGCATTGGCATGTTAGATTACTCTCATTGCCCTTAATGTAATTGGACCCCACTAGGACAGGTGGCAGAAATGGAATAGGGAATCAGCACTGATAAGAACATCTGACTCAAAGCCAAAAGGAACAAATCAGAGCAAAAAGGTTCTGCACGAAGGATGGGAAACAGTCTTGGAACAATGACCCCAGTTTCAAAACGTGTGTGGTTCATGTGCCTTACTACTAGAAACTATGTTTCACTTCTCTTGGTGTTGTTTCTCTGGATCTCACCCACCCACCAGAGCGATTGTAATGCCTTTGATATTGGTGTTTAGATTCACTCATTCCTATGTCTCTATCTCCCACATCACCTCCATTCCAACAACTGCTAACCCATAGTCAAAGTCTCTGATTCTAATTGCTCAATTGATATTTATTGAGTACAGAGGGCCCCAGCTACCATTTTTCAACTTTTTGGTGAGGCGAAAGCAATAAGCATTCAGCAGAAACTATGAATACTCATAAAACCATTTTGTTTTTACTTTCAGTACAATATTAAATAAATTACATGAGATATTCAACACTTTATTATAAAATAGGCTTTGTGTTAGCCCAACTGTAGTCTAATATAAGTGTTCTGAGCACATTTAAGGTAGGTTAGATTAAGCTATGAAGTTTGGTAGATTAGGAGTATTAAATGCATTTCTGAATTATGATGTTTTCAATCCATGATGGATTTGTTGGGATGTAACCCCACAGTAGTCAAAGAGCATCTGTATTTTTTAATCATAAACAAAAATCTTAGGTAACCTCTAGTTAATCAACCTGTTAATTAGTTACTAATGCAGATGGATACCCATAGCATACTGAAGTCTTACCTAAAACCTAGTGTGTTTGTACTATCTGACTTGAATCTTTAACAAAAACTGTTCATTCTCAGACCCATTTGTTCCAATTAACATTGTCATTGCAATCATAAACTTTAAGTATGCATGTTCAGAAATATGATGAAGTGTTGATGCTTGTATGAAAACGAAGTTGAATGCTTAGGATAAATTTGATGAAAATGAGAGGAAAAGAAAATATGCTGAACTATGTATAGTCAGAAAATTGCAAAAAAAAGGAGAAATCACAAAAATCTGGAGATATTCTACAATCACATTGCTTAGCAACTGTCTTAAATTTCAGCTTACTTTGAAGAAACTCAAGCTGAAATTCACACATTAGATTATAGTTTATGCAAGGAAGACAGTTCAGAACTTTAAACATTTAAATAAATGATTTTGGTCCTTCATTAAAAATAATTGGTGAATGGATATGCATTTTACATGTTATGTTAAATTAAAATGTTTAAGGTATTTATAGGCTTTTGTACTCATCCATTTTAATTATTGATTAAATAACTATACTAATATTTTTAGCAATGAAACATCAAAACTGGTTAAATGAGTCTTTTTAGCATCAAATATAAATTAATTCATCATTATTAATTTACATTCCTTGCACTCATAATATTTGGGCCTCGTAGTTGTCACATAAAGCATAAAAATCATTACTTCCTGAGAAAAAATTCCAATCATAGGAAATGATATTTCACTTACGCAGTTCAGTAGTCTAAGAAATCATTATGAAGAAGGTAGACTTGAGGTGGAGGGAATAGAAATTAAGCAGTGTTGGTGGAACATGGGGAGCCAAGTTAGCGAAGAGAAGATTAAGGGATAAAAAAAAAAGAGGCTGTAATTAGAAAGACAACTCCAAGCCATCTCCTGGATCCAAGAAGTCTCACTGAGGAGTAATAAATGGTTTGTCTGTACAATGGAGACACGTGTTGTCAGTTTTCAATGCCATGCCAAAGTGTTTGTGATTTATTCCTCTGAGCGGAGTTATTAAATGTTTCTAAATAGCAGGAATTGCAAAGAGAGATAACATAATTAAAGCCATATTTCATATGAAATCAATTCATTTGATAGGTAGAAGGGGCAGAAAGATGGAAGATTCCGAAAGCCATCAAGAAGACTGTTATAAACAAATCTGAATTATTTGATCCCCAACTCTAATTCTCCATAATTATTTACTAATACAAAAGATTAAGGTTTTTTCTGAATTTGAATGATAGCTACTCTTTTAATGTCATTCTTTGAAGTTACTCTGAGTTTTCTAGCCTTTTAATTAAAATCATTTTAACTGGATTACATTATGTAATCTAGCATATAATTACATAAAATTTATAATCTCTAAGACAAATATAATAATATATTCTGAATGGGTTATCCTGACTTATCACTGCTGTCATCTCTGGAATATTCTGACAGTTACAGATCAGCTGGCTTGATTCACTCAATGAATTGCTTGACCTTGATATATTTTCTAATGCTATTTCTATCTACTCCTCAATTTCTCTGACTTATATGTCTTCATTGTAACCCAAGTTTTATCTCTCCTTAGCTGATTTCATAAATCCTTCTCATCTAGTCACCTATCTAATACTATTTCAATATACCATCTAATGGAGGATGCCCATTAATAGCAGTAGTAAACTCTAAACTGCAGTGAATTACATGACCAAGATTTTTATCTAGGCTTTTCTCCTTATAAAATATGTGTTTTTTTCTATGTCCCTCCAGAATAGGCTTTGTCGAAAGTGAACAGCATATAAATATTTGATTTATTACATTCCTATCCACAGCACCAAAATTGAAATGCCATACCTAAAGCACCATTTGTCATCAGGGTGGTAAATGTTCAGCCAGGCTACTTGAGTTCTTCTTCATGAGCATAGCTACATCGAGAATTTACATGGCCAAACAAAACAAAACAAAAACCTAAAAGCAATTATGGTGGTTAGTGTTTTGCCTGAATGAATATAATTCTACTCTCATTATTAAAGGCAAAACATGCAAAGGAAAGAAGAAAATTAATTCTGCTTGTAATCTCCAAACATGATTTGAACAATAATGTCAACTTTCTCGCCCAAACTTAACAAAGCTAACCATAAGTGTCACATTTGACAGCATGATTTTCATATGTCCTCTCTTCCTTTGTCCTCTATGAAGTTATGTATAACACTCCCTCCTATGCCTAATTCATATCTGTGATGGGCCTGCTGTGGACCTGGTACCTGCACTCTGTGTGTTTTAGAGATGGAGAAACGTAGAGTAGAGGTATGGATATTATCACTGTACTGTGATTGGATGAGAGAGTAGGCTGTCTTCAAGTTAGAAAATGGCCAGTAGAGAACGATTTATACGCTTAACATTTATTGAGCACTTACCACAGACTGTTCAGTCTACTGTTTCAGAGGTTATAAATCTAGCTTTGGAGAACCCTTCACTTTAGGTTTTCCTCCTACATTACTGAACAGTCCTTTTCAGAGTTCTCTGCTGGATCCTCCTCTTCTGCTTAAACTCCTCATATTGTAGTGTACAAGGGCTCATGGAATCTTTAATTTCATGTTTTATGATCTCTCATGTATAACTGATATTCTGAAATGAAATAAAAACTTCCAGGATCTTTTTAGAAACCTTTTGAATACAGCTTAAATCATCAGAGTGTTAACAAAGTTTGAGGCTGCTCTTGAAGTTCTATAAAAAAGGTTCTTCGTGAAACTGAAAAATTTCAAGGGTACTCAAAAATTGACAAATGATCATTTATATTCTAGCATTGTCAATTGTTAATCATGGATCAGTCTGAAAAAAAGTCATATTTGTGAAAGCTTCTTTTCTCAAGAATAACAGTAAGGAACATAATGACTGTGAATCCTAGATCACCTTGCTAGATTATTAGGTGACGTGTCATGTATTATCCCCAAATTTGGTGCCTAAATTAAAAACAAAATTATATGACAGTTCTGGGAGTTTCTGAGGGTCAGGAACTCAGTAGCTCTTTGCTGAGTGCTGCTGGCTCAGGTTCTCATGAGGTTGCAGGCATGATGTCAGCAGGGCCCGAAGTCATCCGAAGACTTGATTAAGGCTGGAGATTCCCATGTTCTTGGCAGGAGGCCTCGATTTCTCACCAAAAGAGTCTCTCCATAGTCCTTAGTTCCTTTCAATGTGAACCTCTCTATAGAATGCTCAGGACACAGCACCAACCGCCTCCCAGAACAAGTGATTCAAAACAGGGTGAGAGAGATAGAGAACCTTTTATGACCTAGTCTCTCTAAAGTGACAAACTGTCACCTTGCTTTATTGTATTCGTTAGAAACGAGTCAATAATTCCAGCCCACATTCAGCGGGAAGGAAATTAGACTCCACCTCTTAAAGAGAAGAGCATAAAAAATCTATAGTCCTTGTAAGACCACCACAGGTGTCTTATATCTTTGTCTTCGCACCTCTAGGGATTGTCACTTTACTATTGTATTTTGACATTGTTGTAACATGGATGGGTTATTATTATATAAATAATTGAAGGTAATTTAAGGAAAGGCAAGGCCACTAGTAGTAGTAGTAGTAATAGTAACGGATTAAACACGTCTGTAAGGTACAGGGAGTGAGTGGAAAAAGCAAGAATGAAAACACATGAGATAGAGCAAAAATTTGATGGATCAGTGATTCAAAGAAGATATAAGGTAAAAGTTTTAAGAGAAAAATTCTCTAAGGAAAATTTTTCCTTTGATACTAAAAGAAATTATCATTAGAATGGTGAAGATAGAAATGCATATGTTTTAGGAGGAGTGGGGGAATTGAAGAAGTTCATGTTTTGCTTAATGATGTCTATTTTCTCAGTGAAGTACAAAGAAAGATTCTTTGTTGAGAATTAGAGCACTGGTTAGTAGGAAGTATGAAGAGACGGTAGGAGTGTTTAACAGATGTCCTAGGATAAGGAAAGTTCCAGGACTAACAACTAAAGGAACACTAATGATGTTTTCAAAGATCAATTGGTGATGGAATTCATATATAGGGTGCCATTTAGCACTTTAGGTTGTCATTCACTGAATACATATTTTGTGTCATATACTGAGCTGAGATCTGTATAGATACCAACAGGTTTAAATTCTCATCACAACCCTCTGAGATAGATGTTATTACTTTAGATGGAGGGAAACTGGGGATCATGGGGCCACTTTACTTTCCAATGTCATACAGCTACATGTGGTATAGGCAAAATTTGAAACCAGGTCTGTGTGTCACAAATATTTATCCAATTAACAACTACCCACTCCAGCAAGGAGGTACCCTGCTTCAAGTTAGGAACAGGGCTGTGGAATAAGTAGTCTACAGCTAGATGCTACTAAGTCTGATCAAGAAAGAAAAGAAAACAAGGGAGACAAGGATGCTGACGATAATGTCATTTGAGATATTGATCGTGAGGTTCAAGTTCGATCAGAACAGAAAATTGGCTGAGGCTTGATAGACTAAGGAGACACAGAAGAGGTCAAGATACCATCATCCCATTTTCTCTTAGGTCACTGTAGCATCAACTGTTCTTCATTCACACTTCTGCACACACATGAGACCCTGTTTTCGTATCTCAGATTGTCAGAACTAGAGGTCATCTAACCAGTTTCATCATTTTCAAAATCAGAATCTAACTTCCAGAAGAATTAAGAGCCAAGGTTTTTGAAATTAAGATTGGATATAACTTTTCTTATTGCCTCAGGGTTGATACTTGGGTCCACACTGGAACTGATCAAGTTTCCCACTTCCTAAAGACACCTAAAATTGAAGACTGACCACCAAGTTCAACCTCTACCCAGTGCATAAGAGCAGAAAACTGGAGTGGAAAGAAGTTAGAGTAGGATGTAGGGCGGATCCAAGTTTTACAGAGACTGAATATCATATAATTTTGGAGAGCCACGTACAAATATACAAATACATTTACATTTGCATACTTACAAATCTCATAACTTCATGAATATTTTGTTAGGTCATATGTCAGGGCTTTTCAAATAAAGGGTACAGAAACTTAATCTTTAGGAATTTTACAGTAAATTATTTCTGAGTAAGAAATTATCCCTATTCTTGTGAGTTCAGGATTTGTAATGAGAGGTAATATTCTACCATTTCTTGGTAGAGGGAAAG
Source organism: Avahi laniger (assembly GCA_963575035.1). Lineage (NCBI taxonomy): Eukaryota > Metazoa > Chordata > Mammalia > Primates > Indriidae > Avahi > Avahi laniger. The sequence goes on along the minus strand of CAUYSK010059202.1, from coordinate 9,583 downwards.
GGCTATACTTTGTCCCTTCAAACTAAATGAGAAGAGAGTACAAAAGAATGTATTTCATGGGTCTATTCAGTTGAGCAATAAAATTGTGCATTTGCCCCGTACTTGTGTGAACAGTGAATGAGAGCTAAGGAGGGGCCAGGATTTGACATGGAAACTGTAGTGCACTGAACGTACATATTGGAAGATAATTGGGTTTAAATTCTCCTGTGTACATTCCTTTTAAGAAGGCTTTCCATTAGATGAGGAGGGGCCGGCATCAAAAGACTTGGGATAAACCACCTTAGGACCCTCCAAAAAACTCACATTTATGCCCCAAAGATGGCCAGTACTGAGATTCTTGATACATGGAGGACACTGGTGCCAACAAGAGTTAGAGAAGCAGCATGGACAAACAAGAAGGGCTTTTACACCTGTGACCTTTTAAATAAAGAGATGCTGGTGCCTTTCCCCCAAACTTTCTGTCTCTAGACACAGACGGGTTAAGGAGAGAAATAAAGGAGCAGCTTGAAATCTCCTCTTTAGTTTGTGTCTATCAGTAACCAAGAATAAAGTTTAAAGTTTTGGATGTTAAGTTTCCCACTTAAATTGGGCAGGAGTAAGTTTTAGAAACCAAAAAAGGACTGACTAAAATGGCCTGAAGTGTCATTAAGAGATAAGAAAAAGCAGTTCACTAGGGTTCAGTGGAAAATCATGATGGGAGAAACACACCCATGCACATACACGCACACAAAATTATATACCATATTGTTGAAGCCTCTGTAATAAATAACCCATGTTGAGACTTCAAAAATTGTAAAATTAGAATGTGTTAAGACTAGGTCTAGAATTCACTTCTCTAATCTTCTTTTACCCTTCCATGAAACCAAGCTGCTTCCTTTATAATTTGAACTCATATATTCATTATAATTCACATTTATTATTTAAATGTATACTTTTATGAAAGAAAATTATTTTCTTCATATTATTAAATTCTAATGAATTATGTACTATGAGTCTGATGCTACCATCAAAACAAAGAGGGATGGGCTGAACTCAACTTCCCATCTTTCCAGTACTTTTTATACAAATCAACAAGTCTCCTAAGCAACCTAAGAAGGATAGCTAATATGAATGTCAATTGCCCCAAAGCCTCCATTTCACTCTCTTTACCTTCTTGGGTTTATATTATATCCATTTTTTTCATTTCTCAAGCCATTACCCTGTTTAATAACTTAGAATGCCACCATTGTACATCAAGCCGCATAACCCTGAATCGTTAATCTGGAATTAATTTCTCATCTCAACCAACCTAATCTTATCCACCTAGCCATTGACCCCAGTTTTAGACCTCAGTATTGCTCTTCACAAATATTACAATCATTGTACTTTCTTCTTCTACACTCCAGGGTACTTTAAAGCACTCCTAGGTGCTTTAAATCAGTATCTACTTCAGGTGAGTGTGCTTGGAATTTTCAGCACCATGTTGGTACAAGATTCTTTGCTTGCTAAAGAAGTCTGGAAATATACAGCATAGCTGGATTCATATCCACAAAAACACTATACATACAATATTAAGATATCACTGGTACTTAGAAGGCTCAGGTCAAGTGAATAACTTACTTTGTATTCTTATATAACAAAACAAAATGTCACTTATGAAACCATCTTACATTAATTCAACAAATACTTGCTAATATCTTACTATATGCCAAGTGTTGTGGTATTATAGTAAATGTATTGGACAAAAAACCCTTGTGCTCACAGAACTTAAAATTTTGCTGATGGTAGGAAACAATGAAAAACATGTTTAAAATATAAGGTATATAGTAGGCAATAAATGTTTTGTGGAACATTAAAGAAGGGAAGAGTGATGGAAAGCATCGGTGGGTGTCCAGTTATAAGTCAGGCTGTGGGTGGGTGGGCGGCTGTCCAGTTATAAGTCCAGTTATAAGTCAGTCCTCCTCACTGAGAGGAGGACAGTTAATAAAGACTTAGAGAGGGAAGGGAGTAAGGCCATGAGCCTGGAACTCTCTGGGGAAAGCATTCCAATCAGACGGAAGAGCCAATGCAAAGACTCACAGTAGTATTGCCCGTATTGTATTTTGTGATTCATAAATTCAACTGTGGCCAACATGTGGATACCAAGTTTGATATTTGTGACTTTAGAGTATATTTTAACCATCTCATACAATAAATATTATGGGCTGAATGTTTAGAAAAATACATCCCCCCAAATTCATACAGTGAAGTTCTAAACCCCAGTAACTCGGAATGTGACTATTTGAACATAGAGTATTTAAATAAATAATTAAGGGTAAATGAGGTCATGAGGGAGGGCCCTAATCCCACATGACTGGTATCCTTATAAGAATAGATCAGGACACAGAGTGGGGAACATGCTGAAGACACAGAAAGAAAACAGTGTTTACAGGCCAGGGGGAGAGATTTTAAAAGAAACAAGCCTGATGACTCCTTGATCAGATCTTCGTAACTGTGAGAAAATTAATTTCTGTTGTCTGCAGTCTGTGGTATTTTGTTATGGAAGCACTAAAAAACTAATACATTAGCCTCTTAACAAGTCTAGGGTATAAATGACTAATTTTGTTAACCAAAAATGAATCTTTATAGGATACTGTTATAGGATGTTAAATAGGTTGTTATACTTTCCAGAAAATCTATTAGTGCTATGGTTAGATATGGGGGATTCATAGGAAGTACAAATCACTGCACACTTATCTGTTACTGTTTTTTCTATTCTGCTCATGTTAGTCTGGATTAATAAGAATAAAAGCTTTTATAACATATTATTAGGGTTGACTTGAGTCATATAAAGTACAGCTGTGGAAATATTAATTATCCTACAGTATTGGATTGTATTGCAAAATCAAGCCAGTCAGAAAATCAAGCTATTGGAAATATACTTCATTCAAATTTTTTGGATCTTTCTTGTTAGAGAGTCTACTTTTGAAATCCCTGCTTATAAAAGGTGTACTTGGAAGGCACCCTGCTCAATGACAAATATGCTTACCTCTTCAGGAAGATGTGACAGCCAGCAGGGGCTTTGGACAGCGTGCAATTTATGAAATAGTAATTCTTTTCACAAACCTTGTAAGCTATGGAGTAAACCATGAACAGATAATCCGTGTGTTCTGTGGGCTTTTTTTGATTAACTGAATAAAAGAGCAAAGATTTATGAGGGCATGTTGTTTTTGTGTTGACCTCTTGTGGTGCTCTTTTCAGAATTTGAAAAAAAACTAAACAAACAACAACAACAAACAAACAAAATCCAACAAATTGTGGATCTTGTCCTCTATGTTAAACACAAGTACATCTCCACCATCCAAAATCCCCAAATTTATTAGTGTTGATTCATTTAAATAGTCTTGAGTATTTTTAAACCATATTTAGTGTCTTGAAATTTCTTGTTTTTGAACAAAAGAAACAGATGCAGATTATTTGTTGGCTAGGAAGTTAGTTAGAATTCTTCTAGAACAGGGAATCATTTATCAACTGTGAATTATAATTAAAATCATCAACAGGCTGAAGCAATATTGATTGAGGCCTCAGTGCATGTGCATAGGAGTTTATATGTGCTGATCTATAAGACATATATCCCTACTAAATGAAGCTGTTTGTAGTGTGCCCTGCTCCAATCTCAGCCATGTTCCTGCGTTAGTGTTTCTGGACTCCATTAATGCTATTTCTATTTAGATAATTCTGGAATATCACTGTTGTTACCTTCATTGTTCTGGCATGAGTGCCATCCTCTTTATTTTGAACTCCTTAGTCTCAGTGTGATAGATTCCTTACATGAGCCAGGGACTGAATGTAACAAGGTTAGTTAATTAATTGGAACATCCATCTGTTTGGGCCAACATCATGAGACTTTTTTCCTTGTGCCCCCTACTGCAGCTTGTTCAATGGCCATGATGAAATTTCCAAACAATGTAAAGAACCACACAAGTGTGGGGACTAATCTTGTATTCAAGGAGGAGGAAGGTGAGTGAGTATAAGGACATTAGCCCATCAAGGTCAATAGAGAAAACCCAAAATGCATATATTCTACAGATTGAGTTTAATTATCTCACTTCCATACCCAGATAACAAGGTAATGGAAACCACAATTTTAGATTTCTTACCTCAAAATTAAATCATAACTTAAATTACTTAAAATTTATCTCACATGTTTGTATCTATTTTTGTAGAACATTAGAGAACTTCACATATCCTGGTAGATAGATAGTTACCAGACACCAGGGTATTTTTAAGGTTATCAAATAAAAGTAGAGGTAAGATTTAGTGGCTTCAGACATTAATCACAGAATGATCTACTGCTTTTATAATAGAAACCAACTTGACTCTTGAACTATCATCATTTTCTTCCAATAGTGATAGAATTGGAGCCTTGGCCCCATCCCTGAGAGAACACAAGTTTGTATTATTCCCTTTAACTCAGAAAAAAGTGATCTTCTTCATGCTGAGATTTCTTTTTTTTGGTTGGAACATTTTATGACCAGCTTACGTTGCCTCACCTTTGTACTATTCTCCTGTGAGAATAACAACAACAAAAAAATTAAAAACTTGAAGTAGCCTTCTTCTGTTTATTCTCTACTTTTTCCTCTATTAGTAAATCGATTTGAGAGAAAATAAGAATTGCTTAGACAACTCTAATGGTTGCTATCATTTCAGAATAGTTTGTTGACTATTGATTACACTGGAATGTGACATGTAAACACAATTGTGATCAGATTTCAAATTACAGAGTTTGGATTTTGCTTTGGTAGGCTCTAAGAGTCTTAAGGTAGTTGTATACTTAAAAATAAAAAACAAGTCTTTGTCAAGATTTTTTTTCTTTTCAAATTTATACACAGTAAACAACAAAACCAAAATACTTTGTGTTCTATACAACATTATCAAAGTAAGAGTACCTGCTAAGAGCAATATGACTTATACTTTTAGCACATTTGATGTGTTCAATAAAATCAAATAGTTTCTTAAAGTTTAGGAAAAGGAAAAGTGTCAAACCATCAGTGTGGTTGCACCGGTTAAATGACAGTGATCAATGAGTGACTTGTATTTATACTGGATCTTTTCTTTTTGCTTAATGTACTCTCATTTATTCTAAATTCATTTCTGCCTAACAGTTTTCTCAAAAATCTAATCTATTAGCCACTAAGTAAAAAAAAAAAAGATTATCTAATACAAAAAGAAGAGTAAAAAGTTTAAAGTTCAGGAATAACACAACCAAGCAAATCTCTGGAACACATCAGAAATACATTATGGTGTTCCCTAGTTAGCATGCAGGAAAATAATTAATGTACAATATTAAAATAAATATTTTAATTTAATGTTATTAAAATTATAATTATATATTAGCTGTGCTTTAATTTAACTCTACCATTTAAGATCTTTGTCTAAATAGCGATCATATTTAGAGCAAAAGAAAGAAAAATGGTGTTTGCGTCTAACTATAAACTCTTGAATTAACTAGAGTAAAATTAATAAATCAATATTATAATTTGACCAACATGAAGAGGAAAAGGATAATATGACAAAGGGGTAGAATGTATGATTGCTAAGGTCCATCGTTTGTTCTGCAATAATTTCCCGTACTGTGACAAGCAGGAACTCTCGTAGCTTAGTCAGAAGGAATACTTTGTCTTGCTGAGAGATTACAAAATGGTTACTTTGAGCAGTTTGATATTAAAAAGGGAAGAAAGTCACTGGACTGGGGATAAGAGGTCTGGCTCTTCTATTACATGGTTGTATAATCCTCAGAAATCATTTCACCTCTGTGGATCTTGCTTTCTTCACCCAGTAGTATAGAGTAATCATTAAGATTGCTTGTTCTGGAACCAATTCGCTGAGGTGAAAATTACAGTCCACCATTCGTGTGTGATATTGGGCAAGTTTCCTGGTGTCTCTGGAACTTTTTCCTCATTTTCACAATGTAAATCATCCTAGTACCAGCGCACAGGGTGGTTGTGAAGATTAAGTGAGTAAATAGATTGATCAATTTATATTAATGCTTAGTCCATTGTAAATTCTCAATGAATACTGACTTTGACATGTTATGATATTGTTGTGAATTAAGTGAATTTTTAAATTTCATTTTGACTAACATATTGCATTTATACAAGGTCTGAATATAAAATGAGTACAGTGGCTTCTTGTATTTGGCTCACTTCTTCATATGAAATTCTATATTGATGAGTTCTTTGCCAAAGTGTAAGGAAGAGAATGGGCAATTTCGGGTCATAACATATTTGGCTCAACTCCCAGGAGGGCGATTGGGCATGTGAGGCTATCAACACTCCTCCTCCCTTCTGGATTTACCTAGCATCCATTTGCAAGGTTTCATAAGCAGCAGAAATTCGGTAAGAAGTTGAAACGAAGAGGTTTTTGTGATGCCCAAAGCAAAGAGAACATGAGATTAGATAGGGATCCTGTTACGGTGTTTTTCTCTCAGCTTTGGGAACTTGCTCTGAATCCCCTAAAAGTGTTTCATTTAAAAGCTGTTTTGAATACGGTGTTTGAGAGATCTGGGCCACGTGTGGGACATGGTGATGTGCGAGCTGTAGCTGCGGTGGGTAATGTCGTTTGCATCACAACAAGGAATTCTACAGGGCTCCAGAAACATAGCAGGGACTTTTTCCAGATAATAATAATGGTAAATGATTGTTATAAAATACGTATAGCATAAAATTTAACATCTTAACCACTTTTAATTGTACAATTCAGTAATGTTAACTACATACACATTTTTGTGCAACAAATCACCATATTGCTTTTTATCTTGCAAAACTGAAACTCTATATCCATTAAACACCAACTCCCCATTTATCCCTCCCCTTAGCCCCCGGCAACCACCATTCTATTCTCTGCAGTTATGAACCTGACTATGCTAGGTACCCCATAAAAGTGGAATCATACAATATTGTCATTTTGTGACTGCCTTATTTCACACAGCATAATGATTTTAAGGTTCACTCCTATAGCAGTGTATTTCAGAATTTCCTTACTTTTTAAATTTGAATAATATTCAGTTGTATGTATAGGCCGTATTTTGTTTACTCCTTCATCCATCGGTGGACACTGAGTTGCTGTTTTGGCTAATGCACACTTTTTGGCCATTATGAATAATGCTGCTATGAACATGAGTAAACAAATATCTCTTCAAGATCCTGACTTCAATTCTTTTGAATGTATAACCAGAAATAAATTTGATGGATTATATGATAATTCTATTTTTAATTTTCGGAGGTACCTGTATGCTCTTTTCCATAGCTGCATCATTTTACATTCCCGCTAACAGGGCACAAGTGTTCCAATTTCTCCAATTTCTCCTCCCCAATACTTTTTTTTTTTATGTAGCCAGTTTAATGTGGGAGCATAGCAGGAACTTTAAAATTTTCTTTCTTTTCTTCTAGATTATAAACTCCTCAAAGCAAATATCATAAGGGTCTTGCTTATTGCTGTATCCTCTCTGCTTCACACAGTTCCAGAACTTAATAAAGGTTCAAAAAGGTATGCTAACTATAAGAATAAAAGAGGCACCTTTTATGATTAGTTTTGGCATCTGGAGGGCTTGCAATTTTGTGATATGCCAAGGAGCAGCATTTCAGGAAAGATGTTTTCCCAGGAAGCTCAGGAAGAATATCAGAGGTGATGTACCTCTCCAGAGAGATTTATGGGCAGCAAATATTAATCAAAAGCTGGTAAGGAGGAATATGGATAGACAGGAATTTCTGTAGGGATACAGCTCTTACCCAAATGCTTTTGAGAGCCTCCTCGGGGCCCTTTAGAATTATAAAGGGAGATGTTAGACTTAAGAGAGGTAAAAAGGAGGGAGAATAGTAACTTTGATGTCTGACAGCTAGGATAAGCCAACAAAACTCAGATATTACAGTTTAAGTGACTACAATCTGATTTAAATTTTAAATAGCTATACTTGTCCCTCCCCAACTGGCTAAACTTTCTTTACCTATGATTTAATATTTCTAGGTAACTAGCTCATTATGTCTTTACATTATAAGCAAATTGGTGGTGATCCTAATTTAGGCATTGCTAACAATATTTGATGATAAAGAAAAATTGATAATGAACAACACCAACTAGCTTTAGTACATGGCTTTGAAATGCGCTTGATTTGATATTGGCTTTCACTGAGTGATATTTCTCTCCATAATTAGGGCTTCTTCAAAACATAGACGTTCATAGATGCTAGTTAACCATTGAGAGGCCACGAAGCAATGAACATATGTTGTATGATTACCTCCTCTGCTCTGGCTTATGGTCACTGCATTCCTGTATGAAACAGGGCAGTTGAACTAAAAATGCATGAGAAATTGGCTAATTGGCAATAGAAGTAGGGACACTAATAAGAGAAGATCTAGAGAAAACTGAAGTTATGAGTGAGGAGAGACTGGAAGTTTGCAGAGAAAACTTCTGCATTTATATTTCAACTTTTGCTAAATAGATTTGAAGTGGTTTACAGTAAAAACAATACACTAAGACCAAACCATTAACAGAGAATTGTTATCATGCCCTACAATTCTATGTTGTATTTGAAAACATCCTTGCATTTTAAAAATTAGAGGTAGTAAACAGTTTTCCTAAAAGTCAGCTCTATAAAACTGCACATGTATTTCCCTTTCTTCTCTGTCTACCCTCCTCATGTTTTGGTAATCTAATGGAACAGAAATTTTAACTATATGATATATGTTGCAAACCTACTTAAAACCTTAAAGAACTTATCTGTACCAATTTTTTAACACATAGTCTGATTTTATTTGTGTAAGTGTGTACAAATACATGTGGTTATGAAGGGAAAGGTGGCTACTTTTAAAGATGACTATGTAATAGATATTTTGTTTTTTATGTGTGGCTAGAAGATCTATAAAAATAAAATTCAGGCTTGCCTGAATTATTGATTTTATAATTTCAATCTGAAAACTTCATCACTATTTTTTTGACACCCTACACCAGACCATGCCAGTTTAATAGCTATAAATCTTTTTGTTCCATTTTCTACAATAGTTTTAAGGCTATAAAAATTCTCCCACATTGCTTATGAGTCTAATTTACTGACTCAATAGATCTGCTCCATCACTTGATTGACAACAGTGAATTCACTAATTTCTGGAAGGCATTTTAGGTAAAAGGGTAAACTCAAGACTCCTGTTCTTGGATGAGGGCACTATAACACCCTACACATGCTTCTCCCTGAGATTCAGTAGGGTGATCTCATCATGCCACTTGGTGTCCAGGAGAAACAATGGAGATTGATTTTATAGTTATTACAAGTGTCTGAATCCTACTGTGAAAGAAAGAAAAGTATTGTAATTTTAATTCATTTTAGCTCTCCATTCTATATCTGTCGGGTCTTCAAAAATATATAATATTTAAATATGTCAATCCTTTGGGTGATGCGCATTGCACTCTTTGTGTATGCATATACCCGTCCCCTCCTCCCTCTCCCCCCCTCTCCTCTGCCCAACATCCAGTAGATGTTATTCTTATATGTGCACTTATGTGTTGATCAGTTAATACCAATTTGATGGTGAGTACATGTGGTGCTTGTCTTTCCACTCTTGGGATACTT
>CAUYSK010059192.1:0-24583 GCA_963575035.1 Avahi laniger | reverse complement strand
CTCCTCCTCCTCAACCTATTCAATGTGAAGACAAATGAGGATAAAGACCTTTATGATGACCCACTTCCACTTAATTAACAGTAGATATATTCTCTTTCTTACAATTTTTGTGATAACATTTTCTTTCTCTAGCTTATGCTGTTGTAATAATACAATATATAATACATATAACATTCAAAATACATATTAATCAACTGTTTATATTATCAGTAAGGCTGCTGGCCAACAGTGGCCTATTAGTAGTGAAGTCTTTTGGGAGTCAAAAGTTACACAGGAATTTTTTACCAGTGAGGGTCAGCTCCTCAATCCCTGCATTTTCCAAGAGTCAACTATATATTTAAAATCCTCCTTTAAGTGACTTTAAACTTAAAATTGTGCTAAAAATGCTCAGATGGAAAAGAAAGGATGGTGTCTGGTAAGAATGGCAAAATGACTAGTTGAAGTTATACGTAGACACTGACACACATCTGCTTAGTTGCTAGGCTGCCTTAAGAATAAATTTCTGTATAAATTATAAGTTCAAAGGAGGATTAGTATTGGTACATAACGTAGAAGTATGGTTGTCAGAATAAATTTTCTCTCACTGAAACACACATGCAGACATGCTCACATAATAGCAATAGGGATTTACACAGACTCTTAGAAAGTTTCAGAATCAGATCTTTTTTTAACTGTCTTACTCACGGAGAGAAAAGGGTAACATGCTATTCAGCAGAGATATTTTCCAGAAGCAAGGAACTAATAAACTGGGTGGAAAAAAAAATGGAGATGGGTTGGGAAGAAAAAGTGCTGCAATGCTCAGGAGATGAGAAATATTAAGAAGACAAAAAAATTCTTTTTCATTATAACTTCTATCAGACAGTCATAGACTTTTCAAAAGACAGAGAACTACCCAGCCTTATAAAGGAATGAGTATTAACCAGAACATTACAATTTAAACAGTAAATCATTGCAAAATTAAAACTTCATTAAGCAGATATTGAAAAAATTGCCCTTAAAAATAAAATAATTAATCTCTACTTATATATTTTTAATTAAATGAGTTAAATCATGCTATAACTTTCATAACTTTTTCATGAATATACATTTATCCTGTTGTATTTTTTATAGAAAAAGAGTGACTGAATCCTGTGTTAACCTAGGCACTTTTAGTTATTCTTGTCCCAATTAAAGCATAATTCAGTATCTTTGAACTTTAGAGCAGTGGTTCTCAATTAGGGGAGATTTTGCCCCCCAGGGGGCATTTGACAATGTCTGGAGCCATTTTGGGTTGTCACAACTAGGAAAGGGGGTGCTCTTGGCATCTAGTGAGTAGAGGCCAGGGATGTTATTAAACATTCTGCAACAGACATGGCACAGCTTCCCTCAGAAAGAGTTATTCTGTCAATAGTATCAATAGTTGTGAGGTAGAGAAAGCAGCCTTTGAGTAGCGTAAGATTCATCAGGGGAGCTGTCTTAGTCTATTCAGGCTGTTGCAATGAAATGCTATAAATCGGGTAGCTTATAAACAACAGAAATTTATTTCTCACAGTCCTGAAGCTATACAGTCCAGGATTGGTGTCTGCTGAGGGTCCACTTCCTAGTTCATAGATGGCACCATCATTTTGCTATGTCTTCACATGGCAGAGGGTGAATGAGCTTCCTTGAGCCTCTTTAATAAGGGCACTAATCCCACTCACAAAGGCTTTGCCCTCATGACCTAATCACCTCCCCAAAGGGCCCCACCTCTTAATACTATCATCTTGGGAGACCGAATTTCAGCATATGAATTTTAGGGGGACACAAACATTTACACCATGCAGAAGCTTATTAAAAATACAAGTTATTGAGCACTGTCTTTAATAATTCTGATCCAAGGGTTGGGGTGGAATTCAGAATTCAGCACCCTGGTGGTTTTCCTAGGTTACATATTCCCTTCTCAGGTTATATTTTGAGAAACACCCAAGTAAGTACTCAAGATACTTCAATCAAAGTCAAGTCAGTACCAACTGATGACTATTATATAACTTATAAAAATGGTGACTAAGAAGAATTACTTAGTTCTTAGGGTTAGTCATGCAACTACAAATCTTAGTTGAGTTTCATGAATTATATCCATGAATGCAGTTTTAAATCAGCAGCAGAGATGTTACCTAGGAGTTTTAGAATCTCAGGCTCCAATTCAAATATGTAGATCCACAATTTGCATTTTTCACAAGATCCTTGGCTTCTATAATTGTACAGCTGTAAATGAACTAATCAATGTAAAGTATAGCATATAATGTCCAGCACATTCTGTCACTGTTAGAAGGGGTAGTGATGGTGGTAATAATGATGATAGTATGAACAGGGCAGTAAGGAAAGATTGAAGATAGGAAATAATTTAATGAAAAAGATTTCTAAAAAGAGATAAGAATCAAGCTAGATTATGTGACTTTTCTTATGGGTAACAAATTGTCACAAACAGTAGCTTCAAACACTCATTCATTATGTCACTGCAGGTACGACTGGGTTTCTGCTCAGGGGATGACCCGGCTGGAGCAGGGTGTCAGCCAGCTTGCCTGGAGGCTCTAGGGAAAAAATCCACTTCCAGTCTCACTCTTCATGTGGGCAGAGTTCAATTCCTTGTGGTTATAGGACTGAGGTTCCAATTCCTTGAAGGCTGTCAGCAGGGGAACACTCTCAGTTTCTAGAGGCCACCCAAATTCCTCGCCATGGGGCCCCCTCCATCTTGGAGTCAGCAATAGTTCACTGAATCCTTCTCATGTTTGAATCTTTGATTTTTCTCTTATGCCACTAGCCAAAGAAAAGTCCCTGCTTTAAGGGGTTCATTTTATTAGGTTAAACCATCTCGATAATCCCCTTTTCTTAAAGTCAACTGTCCCGTAATATAACTTCCTCATGCAAGCAAAATCTCTCATATTCACATCCTTAGGGATTGCAGGGTTGGGGCAGAAAATATTGTGAAGCATCTTAAAATTCTTCCTCCACACAGAGACACTGGACTGATGAGCCCAAGTGGAAGGGAAGTCTCTGTGGTATAAAAAAAGGAAGGAGGTGAGGAGGCACACTGGTGAATTTTTAACTCTGGCTGTGGAGGATGTCTGAGGACTTCTTTAATATTTCATTTGTCAAATAAGTGTTTAATTTGCTGAAAATAAATGGGAAGGTTTCAGTCTCAAAGCTTTAAGGCAAGTGAAATAGTTTTGAAACAACTGCTGTAGGCAATGGGCGAGAGAGTTTAACAGAAAAATAATGAAAGTGCTGAGTCCAGCAGGAGACTGGAGATGCCTCAGAAGAGTTTTGCAGATGGTTTACATGAGGCAGAGCACCCACAGACGGAATGTTACCTGATGTAAATGGGGAGAGGAGGAAGGCGCAGCCCCTGCTTCTCAGGCCTGCCCAAGAATCAGTCTTCCCAAAAGGGAGCCAGGTTACCACCAAGCTCGGGCAAATACTTGGTGGAGAAATGTGCTAAATTATTGTTTCTTTTTCACTGTAAAATGAATATGAAGTAAGGAGGATTGCATATCCTTTGAGCTTCAGGGTTTTAAATAGGTAGATGAGACTACTGAATTAATTTCTTTCAGGGATTTTTATAAGCCACAGGAAGACACAGTTTAATCATTTTCCACGGGCTATAAGGCAAATGCCATGGTTATCTTGCTAATAGTGAAGGCTCTCTTGAGAGATGCTTGATAATGATGTTCAAACAATATAGAATAGAGGGACAGTTATATTATCTTCCCTCACATTTTATTACAGATAAGAGATGGTGAAGTATGAGACTGACAAAAGCAATGGGTGACACCTCATTTGTCATACACCTCACAGGGACAATAGCCTTGGGAGGACAGTCTTTGTCCTTCACGCTGTTCACTCTGGCACTCACGGAGTCACAGCAAAAGTGAGAGGGAAAGCTTTGTGTCTTGCCCACGTGGCCCTCCTTAATATCAGAGACTCCACATTGATGGTGAATGTTCATGAATGTGTTTACAATAAAAAACATATGTAATGCCATGCCTTGAGGTGACTCTCGAGCCACATAAAACTGGTCCAGTCACCATTCACAAAAAATGAGAATCATACCCAGTTTTTCTGCTTTGCTTTAAATTTAAACATTTTTTGAGTTCTGCCTAAGATTGCATGTATAGTTGTCTCTCTGTATCCATGGGGGATTGGTTCCTGGACTCCTTGCAGACACTAAATTCCATGGATTTTCAAGTCCCTTATATAAAATGGTGTAGCGCTTACATATAACCTATGCACATCCTCCTGTATATTTTAAATCATCTCTAGATTATTTATAATATCTGATACAATGTAAGTGCTATGTAAGTAGCTGTTATGCTGTATTATTTAGGAAATATTGGAAAAAAAAGGCTGCATATGTCCAGTACAGATGCTTTTTTTTTCCCGCGGAATATCTTCAATCCACAATTGGTTGAATCCACTGATGGGGAACTCATGGATATGGAGGGCCTACGTATACAGCATAATGAAGTGGATATCTTTGGGATCTATCCAAAGTTCCCACAGTTGTTTAGATGTGATCCCAAGAGAAATATTATTACAGAGAAAGACAAAGCTGATATTAACAAACGCAAATGAATAATGTTTAGCACTTTTAATTAAGTGTTCACCATATGTTAGGTATTCTGGTAAGTCTTCATTTCATTTTCCCAATTTGACATGAAATTTATTATTATCCCTATTTTCTAAAGGAAGAAATTGAACCTCAAATATGTTGGACTACTTCACCAGAGTCCCCCAGGAGATTCGAAATTTGTATCCAACATCATCTTCAATTTTTTTCCCATAAAGAAAAGTCATGTGTCACTTCTCTGTTCAAATGCCTCTGATGGATTCCCCCTCTCTCAGTAACACCCCGGATTATCACTATTTCCCATCAGGTAGGTCCTGAGCTGGTTTTGCTTTATTTAAGACTTTTCCCCTGACTCAGGTCTAGCTGCTCTCAAGCAAATCCCTGTTTTTCAGCTTTTACACTGCTGTTCTCTCTTCCCAAATTCTCTTCCTACAAATGTCAGCATGTCTTGTTTACTTATTTCTTTTATATTTTTACTCATGTGGCTCCTTATCAGACAAGTCTTTAATCATTTTTCCCTTGCTTTATATTTCCTCACAGTACTTATTTATATATTTCTTTACTCTGCTGTTTCTGTCTCTTCTCTCTCTGCATGAGAATAGGACTTTTTGCTTGGCACTATGTCTCCTATCTTAGAACAAAGCCTGTCATGTAGTAGTCATTGTAAAATTGTTGAATGAATATATGAAATTTTAACATTTTTTACATCAAGGGATAGCATGCATTATGTGACTAGGTCCTGATAGTCTCAAATTCAGTTCAAGAAGATTCAGGAGGAATTTGTTGCCAACTCTAATTTCAGGGAGGGCTGTACAGGGCAGATATAATTTTCAGGGAGAGATTAAAGGGCTTGACTCCTTGATTTTAAGATAACGATAATAGTAAGGGCAGAAGTAAGACAAATATTAGGAAAATTACTTGGTTTTGGATTAAGGAGAATGCTGCCAAGGAAAAAATAGTGAGAAAATTTATCTGAGTGAGTAGAGAAGAAAAGAAGGGAAAAAAGGAGGAGAACAGAAACGTGGGGTCACTTAGACCAGCATACGATGGACAGTCAAGAGGGAGAGGATTTCTGTATATGGACTAAAGTGCTGTGAGCATCTACAGGTGATCGAGGTGGAAGATGCAGTGACCCAGTGAGAATGGCAGGTGAGGAACTGTGCTGGCAATGGTCCTCACAATTTCCTGATAAGGGAGATGCTTTAGGCTACATTTCAGGCAAAACGAATCTGATAGGCCATGGATTTGAAATGCTCTGGGAAGAGGGAAAGAAAAATGGAAACCAGCAATTTGTTTAGATCCTTGTCCTTGTCAGACAGTTTTCTCAATCCTTGCATAGACTGTCTTTAAATTACCATAAAAACACACAAGATGATATTATTTCATATCATGAAAGTTTTATAAATCAGGAAATTAAAGCTTAGAAAAAAGGAACTTGCACAAGGTCAATTAGTTAATAAGGTTCAGGCTTTGTGTTCAAATCCAGATTTGCCACTTTCCAGAATCCTCTCTCTCTCTCAATTTTTTGTTGTTTAGATAATTGGGATTTACCAAATTAACACATGGTGAAAGAAGAAAATTTGTAAAATGTACATCAAAAAAGCACAAATGTTCCAATAGTATTTAGATTTTACTTTCATTCAAGTATTCAGTGCATTTTGCCTTTTGTAATCTGCTTGATTGCTCTTATGTCTTGATTGAGACATGAAACGAGGTTGTAATATTTAATTGTTCCCATGTTCTCATTATCCATCCACTGGGGACTGACACTGTTTCTCACACATCTTCACAGCTTCAACACTTAGCACGTTGTTTCTATACACAGAAGATACTCAAATTATTTTCTGTAAAAAGTAGTTTATATAAGCAAGACAATATAGGGTAATATAAGTAACATCATTGATGTAGAGAAGGTTAGTCTTGGGCATGGGATTTAGAATATCTACAAAAAAATTGAAATCAAAAGTATATACCTTCTATTAACATGTAGACAAAATAGGTAATTTGGAGAGTATAGAAAAATTTGTGACTTTTTTTTTAACCTTCAAGATACAATACCTTTGTATTGTATTTACAAACTCTTTTCCTCTAACTTCTTTTGCTTTTTAATTGAACCCTTTGACAAAGGAAATAATTTGTAATTCATATTTAAAGAGAAAAGACATAGACTTTCAATCCATGTGATCCAAGTCAGAAAACGTTTGATGATTATTTGTGTCTGGGTCAAGACGCTACCTTCTCAGAAGCATGGCTCAATGAATCATGTTTAAGTTGCATGCTAATCTCTATGACGGTAAGGTTGTGCCTTCTCTAAAGATGGATGGGCCTTTCAAATGGTAGCTCTGCAGTTGGAATTTACTGAGAGTAAAAACTCCACAAAAAGATATTTTCTTTTGCTAACAATGGACCATTTCATTCATCCTGCTTCTGGGGTTTTTTTTTTTTTTATGATGAATGGCTGTATCTATAAATTTAAAACATAGCATGAAGTTACATATCCATTTTTCTCCCAGATGTTTTCATTGGAACATTATAAAGTTCCTTGTAGCTTTTGCAGATGTTTTGGGTTATGTTTCAGAACTTCTATTGTAAGGTATTTCATGTCCATTGTGAAAAAATATTATATGGGAAATGGTCAACTGATTCTTTAAAAATTTAATTTCTTAATATCATAGTGAAAATTGCTGAAAAACCAAGAACTTGGGATCAGCAGACACAGTGTCAGTTTTATTTGGAAATTATGTGTTTATTTGTTTTGGCAGATTTATATTTTCATTTTCTAAAAAATTTTCAGGAGTATAAAGGTATCAGGTACAAGAGGAAAGCCTACCCAAACAAATGATGACACTTTTACTTAATATTTTTCTTCACATTTTATGTTGTTTTTCTGTAAGTTTTATTAAAGTGTAATTTACATACAATACAATTAAGCAATTTGAAGCATACAATTTGATGAGTTTTGACAAATGTATACAGTTGAGTAACCACCAACATAATGATGACTCAGGCTAATTTCTTCATCCCCCAAAGTTCCCTGGAGTGTTTTTGCAATGAATACCCTCTCTCCATGCCCAAATCACTGGCCACTGGCAGCCATTGAACTTCTATCACCATAGTTTTGCCTTTGCTAGAATGTAACGCAAAGTGTGTACTCTTTTTCTTTCACTTGGCATCTCATTTTGAGATTCATCCATGTTGTTGCCTATATCAGTAGTTCACACCTATTTATTGGTAAGCAGGATTCTATTATATGGATATACTACAATTTGCTTACCTATGTACCAGTTGATGAACATTTTGCTTTCTTCACACTTTGGATATTATAAATAAAGCTGTTACAAATATTTGAATATACACTTCATATGCACATATATTTTTATTTCAGTTGGGTAACTAGGAATGGGATTTCTGGGTCATATGGCAAATGTATGTTTGATGTCATAGGGAACTGCCAAATTGTTGCTTCCCATGTTTACTAATGTCTGGCATTCTCAGTGTTTTCAAGTTTAGTCATCCTGATGGTATGCAGTACTTTCTCATTGTGGTTTTTACTTTGTGTTGCTATAATAAGAAAGAATGCTGAGCGAGTATCTTTTCATATGCTAACTTACCATCTAGGTATCTTCTTCGAGAAAGTGTCTGTTACGATCTTTTGGCCATTTGTGGGTTTTATTTGTCTTCTTATATTATTTACTTTAAAAGCATGCAGTAAAGCAAAGAAAGTGAATATATTTGGTTTCAAAAGATTGACTTTTTACTCCCCAAGTCTAGGACCTAAGCAACAAGATTCAATTGCTAATCTCCCAAGGACTATGGACTAAACTTTTTTTTTTATATTAGCCAATGATTTTTTAATAAACACTTACTTTAGAATACTTTCAGATTTGCAGAAAAGTTTCAAACACAGTACAGAGAATTCTCATACACCCTTTCCACCCTATTGTTAATTTCATTTTCCCACAGTACATTGACAAAACTAAGAAACTGCTTTGGTATCCTACTATTTAATAACTCCAGACTTATCTAGTATGGACTAAACTCTTTAATATAATTTTGAGAATGAGAGAATAGATACAATGATACACTCCTTCAAGGCCTTTTAAAATACACATCTCATTTTCTCTTTAAGCCTTAAACTCTAAGAACCCTCAGAAATAGTTTTTTTTCTCCTTTTGTTTTCTTTTTCTGTGCCATGTCACATCTGGCAGTGAGGAATACCTCTGTGCAAGATGCTGTTCATTAGTTTACTGAAAAAGTTCAGTGGCTCATTGTCCATTCCTTAAAGTTTTGTATACCCCAGATTAGTTTGACTTCTGGATATTAATGATTTCTTATAAAGAAAGCCTCAAATCATATACCGTCAGAAGCAAGAATAGGGCAACCAAATCAACAACTGATAGCCATTTCTTGAGTATCTAGCTCAGTAACAGCTGTAAAACAAGCTGCTAAAAATAATAGGTTCTTTTCAACAGGAGAATTAACTAGTGGCTGGGTGGTTCTCACGTGGAGTCTTTACATGATTGCAGTTAGAGAGTGGATGAGGCTGAAGTCTTCAGACGGCTCAACTGGACTGCATGTCCTAGAGGGCTCACCCACAAGGATGACAGTTAATGCCATCTGTTTTCTTGGCGTCAGCTGGGGCTGCCAATCAGAGTGCTGACACGTGGCCTCTCTACGTGTTATAGTACAAAATACTATACAAAATGTGTTATCAGCAAAAAACAATCGTTTGACCTCCTCTTTCTTAATTTGGATACTCTTTATTTCTTTCTCTTGCCTGATTGATCTGGCTAGGAATTCCAGAGCTGTGATAAACAGAAGTGGTGGCAGTGGGCACCCTTGTCTTGTTCTTCCAGTTCTTAGGGGGAATGTTTTCAATTTTTCCCCATTCAGCATGATGCTGCCTGTGGGTTTGTCATATATGGCCTTTATAATTTTGAGATATGTTCCTTCTGTGCCTAGTTTGTTGAGAGTTTTTATCATGTAAAGGTGCAGAATTTTGTCAAATGCTTTTTCTGCATCTATTGAGAAGATCATATGCTCTTTGCTTTCGCTTCTATTTATGTGGTGAATCACATTTATTGATGTATGTATGTTAAACCACCCTTGCATCCCTGGGATGAAGTCCACGGTTATAGTGCATTAGTTTTTTGATTTGCTGTTGAATTCAGTGTGCTAGTATTTTATTGATGATTTTTGCATCTGTATTCATAAAGAATTTTCTTTTTTTGTTCTGTCCTTTTTCTGCTTTGATATCAAGGTGATACTGGCTTTGTAGCATGATTTGGGGAGAATTCCCTCCCTCTCTGAGTTATGCAATAGTATGGGTACCAGATTTTCTTTATAGGTCTGGTAGAATTTGCCTGCGAATCCATCTGGTCCAGGGCTTGTTTTTTGTTGGAATATTTTTTTATTGCTGCTTGGATTTTGCTTTTTGTTATTGATCTGTTCAGGATTTCTATTTCTTCCTGATTGAGTCTTAGGAGGTTCTATATTTTTAGGAATTTGTCCATTTCCTCTACATTTTCTAATTTATGTGCATAGAGATTTTCCATAGTATCCATGGATGATGTTTTGTATTTCTGTGGTATCAGTTGCAATGTCTCCTTTTCCATTTATGATTGAGATTATTTGGGTTCTTTCTCTTCTATTCCTGGTTAATCTAGCAAGCAGTCTGTCAATTTGTTTATCTTATCAAAGAACCAACTTTTTGTTTCATTGATCTTCTGTATTTTTTTTTTTTTCATTTCATTTAGTTCTGCTCTGAGCTTTGCTATTTCTTTTGTTCTGCTGGCTTTGAGTTTGGTTTACTCTTCCTTTTCTAGTTTCTTGAGTTGTGACATTACGTCGGTAGTTTTTGAACTTTCGGTCTTTTTTTTTTTATTATTTCAGGGTATTGTGAGGGTACCAACATTATGGTTACACTTTATGTCTTTGCTTCACCCAAGTGCGGGTTAAACTTTCTGTGTTTTTGATGTAGGCATTTAAAGCTATGAATTTTCCCCTGAGTAATGCTTTCACTGAGTCCCATAGATTTTGATAGCTTGTGTCCCCTTTGTCGTTCAGCTGAAAGAATCTTTTGTTTTCCATTTTAATTTCATTCTTGATCCAGTAATCATTCAGCATCAGGTTGTTTAATATCCATGAGTTTGTGAAGATTTGAGTGTTCCTTTTGTGACTGATTTCTAGGTTTATTCCACTGTGGTCTGAGAAGATACATGGTATTACTTTGATTTTTTTGAATTTATTGAGACCTGTTTTGTTGCCTAAGATATGGTCAGTGGTGGAGGATGTCCCATGTGCTGGTGAGAAGAATGTATATTCAGTAGATTTTGGGTAGCATGCTCTGTAGCTGTCTGTTAGGTCCATTTGATTTAGAGTCTGTTTTAGGTCCTGTGTTTCTTCTTTTATTTTCTGCTTTCATGGTTTGTCTGGGTCTGATAGTGGGGTGTTGAGTCTCTCACTATTACGATGATGCTATTTATTTCTTTGTTTAGCTCTAGTAAAATTTGCATTATGTAGCTGGGAGCTGCTATGTTAGGTACATATAGATTTAGGATTGTTATGTCCTCTTGTTGAATTGCTCCCTTTCGATTGTATAATGACACTCTTTGTCTTTCTTTACCTTTGTGGATTTAAAGTCAATTTTATCTGATATGAGAATGGCTATGACTGCTCTCTTTTGGTTTCCATTTGCATGGAATATTTTTTTCTATCCTTTCACATTGAGTCTGTTTGCATCCTTGTAGTTTAAATGTGTTTCCTGGAGACAGCAGATATCTAGGTTGTGTTTTTTCATCCACTCAGCCAACCTATGTCTTTAAATGATGTGTTTAAACTGTTAATGTTAAGAGAATTGATATGTGGTATCCTGTTCTGTTCATCATGTTGGGTATTACCTTGTTGCTTTGTTTCCCCTCTTGTACTATTGTTTTATAAGAGTTGTGTGTGATTTTACACGGATGGTTATGTATTGTGCTGATTTGTGTATAATGCAGTTCTAAGGACTTTCTGAAAGGCAGATCTGGTCATGACAAATTCCCTCAGTAGTTTGTTTGGTTTTTTTTGTCTGGAAAAGACTTAATTTCTTTCTTTTTTTTTTTTTTTTTGAGACAAAGTCTCATTCTTTTGCCAGGGCTAGAGTGAGTGCCGTGGCATCAGCCTAGCTCACAGCAATCTCAAACTCCTGGGCTTAAGTGATCCTGCCACCTCAGCCTCCCGAGTAGCTGGGACTACAGGCATGCGCCACCATGCCTGGCTAATTTTTTTCTATATATTTTTAGTTGTCCAATTAATTTCTTTCTAATTTTAGTAGAGACGGGGTCTCGTTCTTGCCAAGGCTGGTTTTGAACTTCTGAGCTCAAACAATCCGCCCGCCTCGGCCTCCCAGAGAGCTAGGATTACAGGCGTGAGCCACCGTGCTCAGCCGAAAATGCTGTTCTTAAACTTTCAATTTGGGGATTCGCTGTGGGATTCAGTGTTTCACTTGCTCCTTGTGCATACATTTGAGCACCAGCTGTATGCAGGCGCTACAGGGGAGGCAGAGTGACCAGGACAGGTCTTCCAACCTCAAGGAGCTTCAAGTCTAGTGGGGTGGGAGTGATACCCCCCCATGACCATAAGTATGAGGCACAAGCCCAGGGGGCTCTGTGTGAGAGGCCACCCACATTGCTGGCGCTACTAAGAGGGGGCACATCTAGGAAGGCTTCCCAGAGAAGGGGGCTTCCTGTCCCAGATGTTTGAGACCTTAGAGCCCCACCGAGTATGAGGTCCTATCTCCAGCCTCAAACATGTTCCTAGAGAGAGAACTATTAGAGTGGGACTTGTAGAACCCAGCTGTGCCCAAGAACCTACAAGATGCCCCAGGCTAGAACCATTTTGCCTTTTCTGTCTGCCAAAGGCCCCTTTGAGGGTGACGCCACTTACACTCTAGACCAGAGAGACAAGCTGGCAGCCTGCATGCCAAATTCAGCATGAAGATGTGTTTTAGTGGCCCATAGAGTGTTTTCTCTGCATTGAATTATCACCGGCACTTAAATCAACATTTTATCTGTTTAACCAACAATTATCGCCAACATTTATCACCAGGAGATTTCACATAAAACCGCACATTTCCAGCTTCTCTTTAAAGCTTTAGTGAGGCAGCCTGAGCCTGAATTCTCCTGGGGCAGTGACGGGGCGCTGAGCAAGACTGCCGAGCTCGCCTAGGGACCCAGCCCTACGTAGCCCATTGCCCGTCTCCTCTGCCTGCCTGGCCCCTGCTGACCTCCGAGTTTGCACACCCTCTACCCCCAGCCCGGTGCTCTTCCATTCACTCCCCTAACAACTGTGCATTGAGCACCGGCCCAGCACTGGGCCTTTCTAGGCACTGGGGGTCCGGGCAGTGAACGACACACACCGACGGCCCCGCCCTGTGGGGCTCCAGTCTGCCGGGCGGCCGGGGTGGGATGTGGATACAGACAACAAACATGACAGATAAGTAACTTACAACGCATATCAAAAGATGGTGATCGCTCTGAACAAATAAAGCTGGGTAAGGGGAGTTTGGGTGCAGGAAAAGGGGGGATTTTAAATAGAGGGGTCAAAAAGGTCTTTCTGAGAAGTGATGACTGAAGCAGAGCTGGAGGAGGGGAGGGCAGGAGCGACGTGGTCTTGGGGAGGGGGGACCCAGCAGCAGGAGCCGGGCTGGGAACAAGCCGGGGTTTTAGAGGAGTGAGGAGGTCGGAAAGGCGACGGATGGACAGATGGACGGCAGCCCATGCGCACCCGGGGAGGACTCTGGCTGTGCCTCGGAGGCTGTCGGGAGCCGCGGAGGCTGCAGAGCAGAGGAATAGGATCTGGTTGATGCTCTCAGGATCCCTCCGGCCGTGCGCGGAAACTGCTGCAGGGATGAGGGAGCACTGGGGCGAGATGACGGCCACTGCCCGGGTGAGAGAGGACGGTGGCCAGGCCAGGTGGGGGCAGCGGACGGAGAGAGGGTTTGATTCTCACCTTGTGTTAAATGAAGAGCTAACGAGGGTTCCCGAGGGTGACACGGAAGGTGTGCGAGAGAGAGAGAGAGAGAGAGAGAGAGAGAGAGAGAGAGAGAGAGAGAGAGAGAGCGAGGGAGAGGTGGAGGGATGGGGCGGGTCTCCAGTCCTGAGCAACTGGAAGGTGGGGATTGCCCACAGCGAGGGAGGGAGGACCACCGGGGCCAGGAGAAGCCAGGGGCCCAGTGCGGGCCTGTCGGACACCAGGCAGTATCGTCAGGGAGGCAGCCGGTTGGGGTCCCGAGTTCAGGGCCAAAGTCTGGGCTGGAGAGAGAGAGGGAGTGGCCACCGTAGAGGTGGAGCTTAACGCCCCAGGCCGGGGAGTGCGCACAACCAGAGAAAGGCCCCAGGGCGACCCGGCTTGGAGAGGCAGGTGCGCCAGGCCAGGCACCTTCTGCCCAGGTAGCCCAGCGCCCGCCCCGGCAGAGCTTCCATCTGCTTCCCTGCTGGGACTGCTGACCTGTCGTGTCCTCTCCCCTCGTCCCAGGGCCAGTGCTCCCAGATGTGCCACAACGTCTTCATCGTGGAGTCGGTGTGTGTGGGCTGGTTCTCCCTCGAGTTCCTCCTGCGGCTCATCCAGGCGCCCAGCAAGTTCGCCTTCCTGCGGAGCCCGCTCACGCTCATCGACCTGGTGGCCATCCTGCCCTACTACATCACCCTGCTGGTGGACGGCGCCGCCGCGGGCCGCCGAAAGCCCGGCGCGGGCAACAGCTACCTGGACAAGGTGGGGCTGGTGCTGCGCGTGCTGCGGGCGCTGCGCATCCTGTACGTGATGCGCCTGGCCCGCCACTCCCTGGGGCTGCAGACGCTGGGGCTCACGGCCCGCCGCTGCACCCGCGAGTTCGGGCTCCTGCTGCTCTTCCTCTGCGTGGCCATCGCCCTCTTTGCGCCCCTCCTGTATGTCATCGAGAACGAGATGGCCGACAGCCCCGAGTTCACCAGCATCCCCGCCTGCTACTGGTGGGCCGTCATCACCATGACGACTGTGGGCTACGGGGACATGGTCCCCAGGAGCACCCCGGGCCAGGTGGTGGCCCTGAGCAGCATCCTGAGTGGCATCCTGCTCATGGCCTTCCCCGTGACCTCCATCTTCCACACCTTCTCCCGCTCCTACCTGGAGCTCAAGCAGGAGCAGCAGCGGCTGATGTTCCGGAGGGCCCAGTTCCTCATCAAAACCAAGTCGCAGCTGAGCGGCATGTCCCAGGACAGTGACATCTTGTTCGGAAGTGCCTCCTCGGACACCAGAGACAATAACTGAAGCCAGAGGACACCCCCGCCCTGCGTGCCATCTGCGGCTTGAAGCTGTTGCCATCTGCTGCAGAAGCCCCCACAGGGACATGCCACTTCTGAGTCCGGCCCTGGCGTGGGACTGACTCGAACCACGCCCCGGGAAGGACATGCGAAACATCAGCCTGCCCCGCCGCGACCAGAAGAGAAACAGCTGGGTCACGAGCCCAGCCCCGCCCTGGCCGACGTCTGTTTCCTTCAACAAGGAGGTGGCTCGTTCTTTCCACCGTGTAAATAGTCAGCCCGGCAAAAACTTGCTTTATGGGTCTTCCTGGAGAGTACTTTTAAGTCCACGTCTGTCTTTAACGCGGACCGTGGCTAAGGAAAGGAAACTGACGACAAGGAGAGAAAACGCCTCCCCGGGGCTCTCACGAGAGAGCTGTGTCCCAGCACGGCCACCAGTGTGGGTTCTGGAAGTAACCGGGCCGGGGCCCTGGGGTGTTCCGGCCTGGTGGGGCCCGAGTGGGGCCGGGGGAAAAGGGAGAGCAGAGACCCTGCCAGCGAGATGCCCAGTAAACACCGCGCTCCCCCTCTCTCGTCTCTCTTTCATTTCCGCACCTCCGGGCCTTCCTTTCTCCCTCCTCCCTTTTGTCCTGGCTCCTCCTCTCCCATCTGTTCTCCCCTTTTACACCATAAGGCCCATTTCTCAAACGTTTCCCCCAAGGCACCCCCAGCAGTTGAAAGGACACCAGGGACCCTGTCAGCATTGTGATTACAGAGGCGAAATGGCTTCATTCTGTTTTTAAAACATAGTATGGGTTTTTGTTCTATGCCACGTTTATGTTACTATTGGGGGAAAAGTGCTTTATGTCATTTATCTGAACTGAATGTAAACCCAGAATGGCCCTGATGCCTGGGGAAAGTGGCCCGTGGTTCCCCGGGCAGTCTGAGAAGCACAGTTTGAAGCCCCCAAAGGCCTCCCTGTGCCCACAAAGACCCACAGAGCACCCCCCGGCCCGGAACAGCCCCCCGATTTCATAGAGTGCACGTGACCCGCGGTAGAGAGATTCTGCCTCAGCTGACAGGGATTGGAGCCTCTTGGTGACAGCACAGGGCGGGGCTTCACCCCCAGGTCACGGTCACAGCTTGTCCTCACCCCCACAGACACGGCAGCGTGGCTCTCTTCCTCACCCCTGACCCCCGGCCGCCCTGGCCAAGGCCCCTGCCCTTGGTCCGGCAGCGGAACAAATCCGATCGCACGCCGCGCTGCCTGAGCCCTCGGTGGCTGTCCGTTAGTTGGGAACAAACCCAGACGCCATGTGTGATCTGAGCCCTTCCCTCTCCAGCTTCTCCTCCCACCTCCCTCTATTTCAGTCCCCACCCGGCCCCGTGGGCCTCCTGTCCGCTCTTCCAGCGAGCCCAGCCCATTCCCGTCTCAGTGCCTTCACGCCTGCGGGAATGCCCTTCCTGCGGAACCCTGCATGGCTGGCTTTGTCCTGTCCCCTTCCCAGACAGGTCCTCCCTGACCTCCTCTCCAGAGAGTCCACAGCAGCACCCCACCATTCTCGTTCCTTACTCTGCTTGGTCTGCATCGACTCATCAAACCCTGACGTTGACTCATTTATTTCTCTGCTACTTAGTTATGGTCTGTCTCCTGCACGAGGAGGATAGTCTACGCTGGCAGGAACTCAGCAATGTGACTCACCACTGGCTCCCACCACCCAGCGTAAGGCCCGCACCTAGTAGGTGCTCACTAAACACTCACTGAAAGAGTGAAGGGAAGCAGGAAAGAGGGCCAGAGCACAAAAGGCATTCATGTTTAACATTGGATGCCGGGTCCTCCGGGCACCCCTTTTTCTCTCCCTTGGGTGAGGAGGCCACAGCTATGTCAGTATGGTTTACCCACGTGATGCAGAGTGGAAATATCATCCGAGTCATGAGGGCCTCGTTAAAGGCTCCCCTGACGCCCGCTTCCAGTGACTCATGCCTGAAAAGTAAGTTTTCCGACTAATTAGAGCTCCCTTCCCCAGCCCGGTGGGTGTCCGAGCAATCGGGCATCACCGTCATCGTAATAATACCCGAGATTTATGGAATGACCTTCCCCTCCCACCTCAGAAGTGGCTATGGAAGACAGAAGGCAATTGGAAATGCTAGACAGGAACATGGCACAGAAAGATGATAAGGCTCCCGTAAAACTCACGGGGGCAGGAAAGCAAACAGCATTTGGGGTGGAGGAGGGAGCCCTGAACGGGGCAGCTCTGGGAAGAAGAGGACAGAGGCTGGGGCCACTGAGTGGTGGGGATTTCTGGTGCCGTCTTGCAGATTCTGATCCATCCTGGCCGAGGCAGAGACATGAGCTTAGGTACCGCTCGAGACCTCACCTGAGGGACAGAGGGACCCTAGATCCTCACCCCTATGCCTGACGTGGAGCTTAAGGGCCCTTGGCCCTAATTAAGAAGCTAGGAGGCTTCTAGACACCTAACAAACTGCTTCTAGGACTGTGACCACCTTTTATTTTTTTAGAAGTGGGCTCTCACTGTATCGCCCAGGCTGGCCTTGAAGCGGTCCTCCCGCTTGGGCCTCCCGAGTAGCTGGGACTCCACGTGAGCACCACCGTGTGGTCACGTGGTCACCCGCCTCTCTGACTTAGCTCAGCACTTCTCCAGGGCTCACAGAACGGGTTGGGGAGGGGAGGTTTGGGGAAGGCCGACTCAACAATGCAGATTCTCAGTCCCCACCCCTGAACAGGGCCTGGGCTAGGGGGAGGCGAGCGAGGCACTTGCCTCTGGCACAAATCTAAAAGGAGCCAAAAAACTCAGTAATCAAGATAAATCACAATTTAATGCAGTTTTTTTAAATCAAAATTAATGCTCAAAAAAATCCACGCTGGATAAAATATCAGAGTTTTAAATAAAGACAGGATCTGTCTTTGCACCTGTGTGACTCGGCCCTCCTTGCCTTACCTCTGTTCTGGTCCTGCCCCGCCACCCCTGGGATGTCCCAGCCAGACAGCCCTAAGCGGCCAAGGGCAAGTCTCCCAAGAAGCGCAGGTGGGATCTCTGGCACCTACGCCCGTGGCTGCTGGGGCACTGGCGCCCCATCCCACTGAAGGGGGCGAGAGTGGGCACCAGGCACCCTCCCACTGCGGGAGCATCGTAGACCCGGCCCCTGCCCTCCGGGTCCACAGGGAGATGACGGCAGAGAGATGGTGAACACGTGACTTGGAGGAAAGAATTTCTGCTGTTGGTGAGCACAGGGGTGACGTGGGGACCAGTAACCAGGGCCAGCGGGAGGTAGAGAACAGCCGAGTCGGGCAGCGCGGTCCGGGAAGGACTCGCTGAGCAGGTGGCATTTAAATGGAAACCTGGAGGGGGGGGAGAGGCAGCAGTCCCAGCGGAGGAGACAGCCAGTGCAGAGGCCCAGAGGTGGAGGCGGCCCCAGGCAGAGAAGCAGCCCCTGCTGGGATGCGTCCAGGGAGGAATCCCAGATGTGCGTTTCCGGAGCCGCACTCTGAGCCAGGTCCCGCAACAGACAGAACTGGACTCAGGCCTTGCCTTAGAGTTGCTGGTAATTTGGCGGAGGGGAAAAAAATGGGTGAATAAAATATTTCTGCACATGCGGAAAACCGGGTGAGGGGCCGGAGGAGGACGTCGGCCAGAGAAAGCGTGGGCTTCGCTCAGGGCACCACTGGCCGAAATGGCCGCACCTGTTTTCCTCCTGCTAAACCCGGCGCTCCCAGGCCTCGCTCTCTTCCCTCGCCCCTCCTCACCGGGCCCTGTTAGCTTATCCGGAGTCTGATCGCTTTCCTCCTCCTCTGTCCTCGCCCACCTGGATTGCCGGGGGAGCTCCTCCATGGTCTCCAGCAGAGCAGGACCGGGGTAGAACCGAAGTCGGATCATGCTCCTCCTCTGCTCGGAGCCCCACCCGCTCCCACCCGTGACGCTCCATCTGCTCACAGCCCCGGCCAGAGCCGCTCTCGGCCCCACCTCCCTGCCCCGGTCTCCTTTCCAGCTACACCGACCTCTGGTCTATTCATGGAACAGAGCAAGGCCAGGCCCACCCCAGGGCCTTTGTACTTGCCATTCGCTCTGCCAGGAAGACTCTGCCCTAAGACAGACCTGCATCCCTCACTCGCTCTCCTCATTCAGGTCTCTGTTCAAACGTCACTTACACGGAGAGGCTTGCTTGGTCTCCTTCCCCCAGCTCTGCGTAAAAGACCACATTCCCAGCGTCGTGTCCCCAGCGTGTTAACCATGGCCTTTATTTTCTGTGTTCTGAGGCTCTGACATCGGAGACCTTGCTGCCCCTGGAGGGACCGCCCGCCCAGGGCTAGCCAGTCCCTAGAGAGAGGAAACAAGCCGCCTGGAGCACACCTTTCGTAGGGCAGCCAAGCCACCGAGAGCCCACTCCCCAGCCGCCTCCTTTATTGTGTGCGCACACTCTGGGCCACTGTCTTCCCGCTCTAATCACCGCAGGGCCAGGCACCAGACGACTAGGGACAGCCCCATGCCCAGAGCCTGCTGAAATTAGTCAAACTAGCCAAGCCTCAGCCTGCTTGCCAGCCGGTGCCCACTCCTTTCCACAGAAACCGCAATAGAGGCTCTTGGCCACGGCCATGGTCCCCCCCCTCCTCCCCCCTCCTCACTGACCCCGGTGTCTCCCTGTGTGTCCCCTCCCCTCGGCAACTGTGGGTAACACACCGTCTTTTTCATGGCAGCCATCTCCTGGTTTGTTGGCCTCACCAAACCTGAATAAAACAAAACCCGTATTTTAAAACGCCCAGCCCCCTTGCCGGGCTCTATCCTTCCCTGCAACCCTTTTGTCAGCCAGCACATTACGTACGTACTTGTTCCTGGTTTTTCTCTCCCCCGTTGATGGTCAGCTCCATGAAGGCAAGGACTGTCACTTCAGTACCCTAGCTCTGGCCAGCAGCATGTAAGCAAAGTCTTGTAGGGGGCTTTGAGAAGGCTCCCAAAAAGGAGGAGCCGGCCCTTCTCTGCTCTTTCTGTTGCTGGAACATAGATGTGATTGCTGGATCTCTAAGAGTCCTCTTGGACCATTAGGTGACCACAGGGATAAAAGACAAGGGCTGAGGGTGGGAGAAGAGAAAGATGGGAGCCTGGGTCCTTGAGGACACTTTAGAGTTGTCGCAGTCCTGGACTCCGTCCTCGGAGTGGACGTTGGGATTTTTGTAGGCCCTGAGCAAATACCCTCTCTCCTCCTTTCTGGATAGAAACCTGCATAGTGTTGAGATGGGAGCCTGAGAATGGAGCTAACAGAGGAAACAGAACCAAGGAACAGAGAGAGAAAAGCTGGGTTCTAATGACAGTAATGAGTGCCTAGATCCAGCAGTTCCTGAAGCCATCCCTTTTTCTGGACTTTTCATTCATGTGATCCAATAAATTCCTTTTTTACTTAAATCATTAGGGGTTGAATTTCTGTCATTTTTGCTGACTAATGCATACCTGAACCTGAATGAGTAGTCCAGGGAAGGTCCTGTGAAATTTAGCATGTAGCCTCTTGGCCTATGAAGACACCCTTAACAATAAGAATCTCCTAAAGCTTGCCTTAGCACTCTGTCCAACCAGGCACATTGGTCTTTAAAAGAGTCAGTCCACAAAATTTTCCTAATTTGAGCCACATTGAACAGGCACATACTTTCTTGAGAGTAGGGCAACTCAGAGTAGCAGAGAGTATTATAAGTCCCAGGACAAACAGATGGAACTTGGGCTTTGAGGCCAGAGAATCTCAGGTTTGATTCCTGGACAAGCCATTGCCTTGCTGTGTGATCCTATGCAAGTTACTGAACCTCTTTAAACTTCTGTTTCTTCCTTTGTAAAAAAGGAACAATAATATCCACCCTACTGGGGTGACATGAAATTAAATGGAATACAGTAGTATATAAAGCGCCAAGAACAGACTCTGGTCTATAGTAAGTGCTCAATAGATAGTAGATGTTGTTACTATTGTTAATAATTTCACAAGAACTCAACAGCAACAATTAAAAATGTCTGACCAATTAATAGCACTCACAATATAACATGGGTAGGCTTTAGCTTTATTTGTTATAACATTTCAAGGGACTTTCACACATTCCTCGTTTGCCTGCACGGCTGCTAATTACGAGTGCATTTTCGCACTTCGTTGCAACAGACTTGGCAGAATCACGATTTGGAGGTCTTTTCATTAGCAGTTAGGTAGCGAATGTGGGGGATTGCACTGTTGTGCAAATACTCAGCACACAGATTGCACCCTGCCTTCCCCCAGCGTGGCAGCCAGAATCCCCGAGGCCAGGGCGTGTTCCCTCCGCTGAGACACACTGCCCTGCCTCTTGATGGTAGACCACGGCTTCCAGAGAGGTGGAGCTGGTGCCTGCATCCCGCTGGTACCGCATGCAGGCTGGGTGGCCTTGAGCTAGTTACTTAACTTCTCTGAGCATAGGTTTTCTCATCTGGAAAATGGAGGTACTGACAGCACTTTCCTCCAAGGACTGTGTGGGGTGGGGAGAGGAGTTAATGACATAATGTAGCAAAGTGCCCTGCAAAGACTATTGAGCAGTGTTTTGTTTTTTATTATCCTAAAGCCACTGTATTAGGTAGAACTACTGTGTTTGCAAAGAGCAGAAAACCTAACTCTCATGGTGACAACATGGCTGCAGCAACCCAGCCTCTCATCTTCCCAAGTCCAACAGGAAAGAGCAAGGTGTCTTTGGGGTAGCTCCTCCCTGAGTCCTGAGCCTCACTGATTGGAGCAGGTTACACCCCATCACTGAGCCAATCGGTGAGGCCATAAGGAGTCGGCGATCTGACCAGCAGGGCCTGGGGATGTGGTCTGAAAGGGAGTGAGGGATGAAAAACAAACCGGAGAGCCATTGGTGTCCTTCTAGCGTCCTCTACGGAGAAAACGCAACACTGCACTCACCGTAAAGGAAAGATGCTTCCCGGAACTCCGTCTATGATGGCAGAGCAGGTGTCGAAGGGTGACTTTGGAGCTGAGAGCCAATACATTGCTGCCTGGCACGTACCCTCAGCCCTGGCACTGGAGAGGCATCTGCTTGGCCGGCGCTGCAGTCAGAGAGAAAGTCACAGCTCCAGTCCGGAGCAGGGAGGGGACAGGTACCTCCAACCCAGTGAGAAGCCAGAAGTCAGGGCACTTGAGTGATGCAACCCCTAATGGTCAACCTCTCCGGGCAGAGAATGGGCCTGGGGACAAGCAGGGAACGCCCAGCTCTGCAGGTACAGTCGCTATCCCTACTTTATGGAAGAGGCCACACACAGCCCGGTTCCACGGCGCTGACCCGCCCAGTGCTGGAGCCAACCTGCCTACGCAGCAGCAAGAGGGATAGGGATGAAGGAGCCTCCTGCGCTCCAAAAAAGCACTCCTGGAAGCTCAAATGCCAATGTTGGCCCTTTTAGCAGTTTCAACAAACCTGCCTCTACTTGCTCAGGAGAGGAAGAGAGAGAGAGAGAAATTTTTTTTATTTCAATCTCCTTCCAGCTGGCCGCCCAGCGAGAGTTCTCATCTTCCCCGGGAACATCTTTCATTTGCACGTTGACCCAGGCTGCTGTGAGGTGAAAAGTAAGTGAAATAAAAGGAGGAGGGAAGAATGCAAGATGCACCGCACTGCACCCAAGCGGGAGGGACCAGGCAGTTGAGAGACGAACCAAATAAGCAGTGCCTACGAGGGGTACAAGGGATGCACGTGGATTTGAAACAGAAATACATTCGTCACTGATCGTCACTGCAATCCAGGGCCTGAACGGTCCGGTGGACGGGGGCCTGGGTTGTGTTTGCCTTCGGACATGCGACACGCTTTCCAGTGGCCACAGCCTCTCTCTCCCAGTTACGGTCAAAAGTAGCTGGTTTTTGGTAAGCCTGAGGGTGGTTTCAACCCTCGCTACTCAAAGTGTGGCCTGTGGACCAGCAGCGAGAGTCCAGGTGATTGGTGTGCACGGTGACGTTTGAGAAGCTCGTCTAAGCCCACACTGGAGGGACCAGGAGCAGGCTGGGCGTCGTGTGAGAGCGCTTACTTTCCGCTAGGCAACCAACCAGTCTGGTTTGCCAGGACTTTCCTAGTTTTAGCACCCAGCATCCTGTACAAACCAGGATGGCGGATCACCCCAGCCACCACCCCAACCACCTCTGCCAGCCTCTGGGGCCCGGATGCTTAAAAAAATCCCCAAAAGAAGACTCTGGCTCCCCAGTGCCTAAAATCTAAGAGATGTGGGGAGGCCACGGGACCGCCGTGGCTTGGCCCTTGCCCCCTCTGCTGCCCCCTCCTTCTCCACCTCCTCCTCTCTTGGAAGCTCCAGGCTTGAAGGGGGTCTGCGACCAGCACGTGGGCATGCGGGGGCAGGGAGGCCAGGCCACGCAAGCCACAGTGGCTCCTGTCTAAGTCTTCCAGGGTCTAGACTTCTATGTGTGCCAAATTCCCTCTGTCTTTGATGCTTTTTCCTGCCTACTCACTCCCTACCCCACTGGCAACCCCACCATGAGCTGCTGCCGCTCTCCCAGCACCTACCTTGGGCCCGGTTCAATAAACACTTGCAAAGAGGCCCAGCCTGGACCACCAACCTCCCAACTCGTTATTAAGTAAACAGTGAATCTTCTTAAGCCACTACTGAGGAGCTCTCTGTTACTTGCAGCCAGAAGCATTCCAGCCGATAACACCAACCACTTCGCGGCTACCAGGGAGCTCAGTGCCAAACTGGATACGTCACAGCACAGTCTGCTCACGTAACTGCTCCTTCCCGATTCCGGCACCCGATTGACTGTCACCGACCTTATTGTTACGAAAAGCACAGTTTTTCTTCTAGTGTTGGAGAAGGTTTCTGTTTCTTCTGTTGAGCCCCAGAGTAGTCCCAGTGCGTTTAGAGGCCAGGTTGCAGGAAAAGCATGCATCTCGAAAGGCAGAATCACAATCAGCAGAGTGAGACACTGACACCACCAGGGAAGGTAGGTGGGAACCACCAAAGCGGCAGACTCGAGTCTCCCGTGGCACCCTCACTCCAGGGTGTGTGCTCTTAGAGACCTGCCGGCCCCATTCTCATAGCGATTTCCCCCTCTTTCTTTATCTCCCCACCTCCTCCTGATGTTGAGTTGACTTTGAGTCAAGCTGACACATTTTACTCACTTAAGAGGTGGAGGGCTTTGGCCAAGTTACTTAAGATCTCTGAGCCTTATTGTACTCATCCTTAATCCACCCTCAGCACCCAAAGTGTGGCATCAGCACCACCAGGAAGCTTGTAGAAATGCAGACTCCCAGGCCCCACTCCCAAAGGGGCATTTTAATAAGATCCTCAGGTGATCTGTGCACACGGTAAACTTCGAGACCCACTGCCTATGCTCAGTGGTGTGTCACCAGCATGAAATGAGTTCGCACCTGTAGAGAACTTGGAACAGAGCCTGGCACAAGGTCAGTCTCAACCAAAAAGGAAAGAGAGGGGCCCAAAGTCTGACTCCCCTCACTCCCAATGGCTTCTTTTTCTAAATTATGGTAAAATACATATAACATAAAATTTACCATTCGTGACATTTCATACCTTTGCAATGTTGTACGACCCTCAGCACCACTACCCAGGTCCTAAACATTTTCATCACCCCAAACAGAAACCCTGTACCCATTAGCAGTCACTCTCCCTTTCCTGGGGGGGGGGGGGGGGGGGGGGGGGGGGGGGGGGGGGGGGGGGGGGGGGGGGGGGGGGGGGGGGGGGGGGGGGGGGGGGGGGGGGGGGGGGGGGGG